>JAYECN010871499.1:0-40754 GCA_035222435.1 Microcambeva ribeirae | reverse complement strand
CCCCCCCACCATTTTGTCTTAAAATTCCAGGGTCTGAAAAGAATGTCATCTGGAACTCCAAATCATCTGACATGCAATAAGTGTCAAAATCAAATGTGCTGTATTTACTTAGGGGCTGTTTGGTAGGCAAAATAGAAGGATGAATAGATCTGTTTAATTCGTCTTTTTTCAGTTCAGCTTTAATTCCTCTTTTCCTTTTGCCCAGGAAATGAAGACTTCGAACAAGCAGGACTTACTACATAACCATTTCTAAGAAACCTTTTCCTCACGTCCATACCAAATCTTGCCTAGGGGCCCAAAATCTGCAGACATTCACCAGCTTAAAATGACTCATCCACTTCTAATTGCTTCTCTGGGACTTACTTACATATAGATAAACAGTTATCCTGAACAGAATTTTAGTTACCCTGCCTGTTCATGGTGGGTTTTTGCTGTTTTTGTCTTTTGTTTGCTTTCCCCCCCCCTTCCCAGGTAGTTTGGTGGATACACAACAGAAATTCTGGCTTATGGCACAGAAAGGATGTTGACTGAGGATGCTCTTTGTGTTTGCAGGAATTCGAAGCCATCGTGAACGCCTCTGGAGAACATGGCATTGTGGTCTTCTCTCTGGGCTCCATGGTCTCTGAGATCCCAATGGAGAAAGCCATAGAAATCACAAAAGCCTTGGGAACAATCCCTCAGACGGTACAGTTCTCCTATACCCCTTTAGCATAACAATTCAACACTGAATTCAAATACAGTATCTTTGGCTTCCAGCATGTCCAGTCTTCCCTCTTTTCTCCTGCTCCTTCTGGCAAAACAAAATGTCATCCTTGCTACAGTTGTTAACAAAACGGGCTTTGTGCATCACTGACATTTCCGTTGTGTTTTACAAAGCCCACAGAGGAGCAGAAAAAGGTTGCTTGCTGAGAATTAACTTTGTGGGTTTTGTCTCCTGCAAGGTCCTCTGGCGCTACACAGGAGAGGTGCCCCCCAACCTGCCAAAGAACATAAAACTAGTCAAATGGCTGCCACAGAATGATCTTCTAGGTAGGTCTGAGATGCCTTGGGTGATCTGTACATAACTCAACATGTTTCTGTGGTAAGATAGTTGTAAGGCACGTGTATCTGCACTGACTCCTTGTGTCACAGGGGCTCACAGAACTTCCATACAGTCATTGCTGCTTGAACCACAGCCAGTCTCAGACTCCTATGGTTGCAATTCAGTCTCCTTCTCCGGAGATCTTCAAAATCTGCTTGGATGCGGCCTGTGCCCCATGCTCTAGGTGTCCCTGCTGGAGTAGGGGGGTTGGACTAGATGATCTCTAGAAGTCCCTTCCAACCTCAACTATTCTGTGATTCCAAAATTGCTAAATTACAGAAGAAAACTGGAAAAGTGTTCCTACAACTTGATTACACTCACTGTCAAAGTGTGCCTTTATTTCTACCTAGCCTCCACACCCAACCATGCATTGCTGTTGTGTTGTTCTCTACTGGACTAAAGAGGGAATTTAAGTTCCCTGAGTGAGTGTTTCGTGGTAGACCCTTGTGTTTATAAAGTGGTGGTCGGTGCAGTATTGCCAGTAGTGCACATACTGGTTA
Source organism: Microcambeva ribeirae (assembly GCA_035222435.1). Lineage (NCBI taxonomy): Eukaryota > Metazoa > Chordata > Actinopteri > Siluriformes > Trichomycteridae > Microcambeva > Microcambeva ribeirae. The sequence continues at coordinate 39,173 of JAYECN010871499.1, read as the reverse complement.
GAAAATAGGGAGAAAGCAACAGGGTTTGCCTGTGGGAGAGCTGCAAAACTAGTGAATGGGAAGACATGATAAAACAACAAACAAAAACAGTGGTAACATCCTCTTTGAATTTGCTTGGGCTATTATTTTGCCTAAAATGTGAGAAGCTTTAGAGGATTATCCAAGGGTTTCCAAAACCAAACGCATGATGCAGCTCTACAATTTATGGATCATTGAATCCTCCCATAACAATCTGTTCTCTGCAGTCCTGTGTCTGCACAGAAGTGATGACCCACCACATGCCGAGTCCAAATCTCTGAATTCATATACACACCAATGCTGTTTTTGCACAACTTTCTCCCCAGGGATACGAAACCATCTTTAGCCCTTTGGTTTATTAAGTCAAGTCTTGTTTTTCTCTCCACAGCTCACCCCAAGACTCGTGCCTTTATTACCCATGGAGGCTCACACGGCATTTACGAGGGCATATGCAATGCAGTGCCAATGGTGCTGATGCCTTTATTTGGAGACCAAATGGACAACGCCAAGAGAATTGAGTCACGGGGAGCAGGAATGACATTGAATATACTTGAAATGACTTCGAAGGACATATCTGATGCCCTGCATGCAGTTATTAATGATAAAAAGTCAGTAATAGAAGCACAGCCTTTTCTTTCTAGCGTGGACTATGCTGTCAGCAATTTAACTTCCAGTTTAACAGAACACTAACAATCTCCCTTCTCATACCAAAGATTTTACAGCACAGAGAAGCCAGTGCTTGCCCTGGGTTAGCCTCATCCAGTCATTATAACAGCACTATCCTTACGGCCTGCTATTATTAACTAACTTCACTTCAGCACCCCTGCACCTCATTCTCCTGAGGCTCCTTCAAACCACTTCCCAGTCCCAGCTGCCTCTCTTCTGGACACCCTGAAGGTCTATCTTGTGGGCCAGCCTCAGGACCAGAACTGCCTGCCCTGCTGCCCCAGTCCTCCTAGCTGGATAATGTACTAATAGGCATGACCAAAGCAGCTGTCTGCACAGCAGCAGAAGGAAGGGACAAGTGGCAAGGTCCCAGGATAGCCCAGAGGCTGGTTTTTCTTCTCAAGGCATTGTCTTTCAATGGTCAAGGGTTACTAAACATAGCCATTATCAGGAATTAATTCTACAGACCAGTTTTCTCTGTCATTTCTTTTTTCTCTAGTGCTTTTAAGGAGCAGTATTTGTCATAAGATGCTTCCTGGCTCAGCAAGGCTAGACAAATTCAGGACAAAGCAGAAGCAACATGCAAGGATACACTAAGGTGGTGCAAGGAACAACACTAGACACCATAGTATTGCAGTCAGCACTCCCACAGTGTTTTGCGGCATGACAGCCCAGAGAAGCTTTAAAATATATCTTCCTCTTCTCCTCTCCCATGCTGTTGTCATTAGGGCCTCCCAGTTTATTGGCATCCTCTTCCCCATCATGTTTTGGGTAGCAGTACCTTACTAGCATTGTTTCCTAACCACTGCTCCCATGACAATTATTTAAACATTCTGCTCTTTTGACAAATGTTTTTTTCTACAGCCAAGCCCACATTTCTACCAGCTGCCTTCCTCCCAGAGATTTTGCAGACATCTTGAACTAAGCTTCCCTGCTTCTTTTGATACCTTTTCTCCTTCGTTTACTATTGAAAACAGCATTTTTGCAGACCCCTAGCCTTGCCTTTCCCTTTCCCTTCATTGGAATCACCTGACTTCTTTTCTGGGCAGGTACAAGGAGAACATCAAGCGTCTCTCGGACCTGCACCTCGACAGACCCATCCACCCTCTGGATCTGGCCGTGTACTGGGTGGAGTTTGTGATGAGGCACAAAGGGGCGCCACACTTGAGACCTGCGGCTCACGAGCTCAACTGGATCCAGTATCATTCCCTGGATGTCATCGCCTTCCTCCTAGCCGTGGTGCTTCTCTCCCTCTTCATTTCTCTCAAGTGCTGCCTCTTCTGCTGCCGGAGGTGCTTCCGTAAGAAGGGAAAGACCAGCAGACCAACCAAATCCAAAACCCACTAGCAGGTCAAACTAGTGGTAGGAGATAAGGCCTCTGCTCCAACATGCAATGACCACAGAACACCCCAAATCTCACTAACCTAATTGCTGGGTTTCCGTCAAGAAATTATAGCATTTCCATTAAACTAGTGCCATGGGGCAGGTTGTTTCACTTTTTGTAATCTTTAGCTTTAATTAAGAATCACTTTTTAAAAATAATTTGTATAGTAATGCTTCAGTCACTCAGGCAGGTATCAGTGTGAAGACTGGGACTCCCAGCTTCCACTTCTTGGTGTCCTGAGGACTCAAAATGACATTTGTCTTTTTTTTATACCTCCTACATGCAGGGGAGATAAACAGGGATTTTGTAAGACCTTTGCTTCAGTGCCTTTAGTAGAAACATTTGCTCTAGCACAAGAGTGTCAGGTTTACCAAACACTTTCCAAACTTTTCAGGACAGCTGCTTTAGAAGAGGCAAATGTTATAAACTGACAGTATGTGTCACATAAGACAAGCTAGACACACACCTTAAAGGAATTTTGTGCATGTTTACAATACCCTGAACTCAGTCTTCAGTTTTCAGTGCGGAAGTTGTTTTAAAGCTCCTGCTGTTTCACTCAGGTTACCCACCAGGCAGAAGCCTGTATCTGGAGCCAGCCTGTTAGGTGATGGCAATCTTCATAAGCAATGTTTTGAAAATGCTACTGATCTACTCTTTGTACACAATGTTCTGTGAAGAACCCAAGCACCAGTCCCATAAATAAATCACCAATACTAACGATAATGTCTTTTGTATTTTCTGACTCGGGAGGTATGGGGCTGGACATGTGGCTGTGATGAAGACAGAGCTGGGGAAGAGGAAGACTCAACACAACGATGCATGACATCCACAGTGAAAGCCATCGTAATGCATAAAAGCCACTTCTCAACACTAAGGAATGCAGCAAAATGCTGCTAACCAAAAACAAGAACAGAGGAGAGTGCAGGGTTCTCCAAATGAAAATAAATTTGGGGGTATATGTAATTGTGGAAGGAACACAATTGACTGCTTACCATTTCAACCCCTTAGACTATAGACAAGCAAAACCAAACCAAACCAAACCCCAAACACCACACAACCATGCACTCCATGTGTCTCCTAAGAATACCAACCAAATAAACCTCTTAGCCTGCAAATAACTGTCATTAAATGGATTGAAAGGTAAGCACACACATCTGTTGGTCCCAGGTGACAACTCCTGTCTTTGGAGCATAGGCCTTTCCGTTCAGCCTCCCACTTCCCAGGTCTGACCCACCTGCTAGAGGACACTGATTCCTCCATGTTTCCCTCATATCATCATTTTAGCACTTAGTCAATCAGCATCCTTAGGCTATCGCTGTTGGTGTTGCTTGTAGAAAAGCACATCCAGGTCAGATCCATGCTTCAGGAAAGACTTTAAATGGTGGTTAACATTTAGGACTCAGAATGGTTTGGAGCAGTGTCGTATGTCACAGCAACCCTCCTTCCAAACAGGACTCCTTTTAAGTACCCTGTGCTTTTACTTTCTATCTGCATTGGAAAACGTGCGTAGCAGAGAAAGCCATAAAGCTGAAGAACACGCTCCTCCTCTCACGTGCACCAGCCGTGCTCAGTGTGAGAGCTCTCGCTCTGCGAGGGAGGCCCTGGCAATTTTAAGGTCTTTGCAGAAGGCCCAGGCAGTAGGTAGAGCCCACGTCAGCCTTTCGCCGTCGCAGTGCTGGGTCCTCTTAGGCATTCGTGCCGTGAACAATCTGCCAAGGACCGTGAGCCAAGTGCGTGCCCTGCTACAGTCACAGTCCAGATCGATCTGGTGACTCTGAGCAGGTAAGTAAAATCACCTTAATTTCAAATCTAGAAAAAGCTGGGTTGTAGGTGTTTGTGGTCCTTTTTTTTTTTTTTGTGAACACCAAAGTGTTGCACAGGTTGAGAAAAGGTGCTGAGGGGCAGCAAGGATGATGCCAATGCCCGCGGATTACATTACGCTTTGGAAAGCTCTCTAATGAAGCAAAACACCATCAGAAATTAGCTATCCTCTCCTTTTCACTGCCTTTAAGGGGAGAGCAAATAAAAGGAGGGGGGGAGGAATCTGAAATTTAAGAAATACAAAATCTAACAAAAAGCATTCAGTTTTAGATAAGCTTTGCTATTTTTTATCCTCTCAACAACTTGCTAAAAGCACCATGCACAAGCCCAAGCTGAAGGAACACAGCTCTGCCGCTGGAGTTAAGCAGGGAAAAAACCCCAGCTCACCCTCAGCTTTTGGAAAAGCCAAAGAAAAGCAGAAATAAAAACATCTACAGATCTCTGTGCGGGGCTCCACATGCGACCGAGTGGAGGGTGCGAGGCTGGAAAAGATTTATGCAGGAGCAAGAGAGACCTGGTGTCTGTGTCCCATTTCAGCTATGCCCAGCAGAGGACACTATGATCCTGCTAATCCACGCCATCCGCCAGGGAAAGAGGGAGGAAAGGGCCATCCTTCCCTGCCAGGCAAGCGCAGGCAGGCAATTTCCCCCCACTTATGTTGACTTATCACTCCCACTGCTGCCTCAGCCTTTCTTCCGATCCCAAACAACCCTCCGATTCTGGCGCAAGGGCGAGGAGCTTTGCAGAGGGCACCAGAGCCGTCGCGGCACTTGGGCTGTGCTCACGCTGCTGTTCCCAGCGTCCCTGCAAGTCAGCAGCAACTTGCTATTTATCCACCTGGCAAATACAGACACCAGAGAGCCCTTCATACAAGGCCCCAGGTGAGTGACAGCCAGGAAAGCCAAAGGAAATGCGCTCCAGCACTGCAAACGCTCGTGCAGCTCAGGGCTGCAGGCTGAACTGCCCCCACAAACCCTCCGAGCCCCTGGTTTTCAACCCGGGGGCGTTCGTGCCCCTCTTAGCTGCGTCCGCAGCAGGCAAGAATCCCTTGGCTACCCACAGAGAGGGGACACCTACAAACGCGGAATTCCTGGTAGACGAGAGCCTTTACTTCCCGTCGTGTCGCCAGCGCTGCTTTGTTTTGCATTTTATACGCCCAGTTTTTAAACACACGGGCTTGCAACAATCATGCCAAAATGAACCAGTAAAAAACACAGAGACCTGGCAAGAGCTAAACAGCTGGGACACGGCCTCAGAGGGAGGACGCACCAGCCGCCTTTCTCTTGCCTCTTCCCCTCAGCCAGACCGCAGGAAATGGCAGGAATTGCTGACATTTTTCTGCAGCAGCCGCACTCGCGATGGGGCCGGTTCTGCTTCCCGCTCGCCTCCGGGCTCCAGGCCCCAAGGGAAGGAGCAGGGCATCTCCCAGCACTGCTGAGGGCGGCTCTCAGGCTCTTTCTTGGCTCTGTCCAGGCCCTGAGGGCCCACGTGGAGCAGAGCTCAGGGAATTCACCCCCTGTACATCCCTGATTCCCACGACCAGATCGAAGCCTCAGCTCAGGAGCAGCCTCCAGCCCAGGTCCTGTCAGCCCCACCAGAACAAAAGTCACTCCACAGCTTCTCTAATGCTTGCAACCCTCAGTGCTCCATTTGCAGCCAAAAATAGAGATTTGGGAACTTCAGGCACTTGAGGAGGGAGAACCCCCAGCTGAAAATCCATTTCTGCTTCAAAACATTCATTGCTTTTGCTCCGAGCAGGACACCTGGGGTCGGAGACCTGTAAAGAAGCCTTCTGGCACAAACGGCTTCGTCCTGGTGTCCCTCTCTCAGATGCTCACACTTATTAGTATTTATTAATTTATTATTAATGCCTTGCTATATTTAACTTGTTTTCTAAAACCTACAGTTTTGGGTGACTTCCTTGAAGAAAACAAACAAACAAACAAAAAAAAATCCACTGCTGCTAGAACCTGCAACTCCAAATCCGGGAGCTTCGTATGAGCTCCGGGATGCTCCACCAATCTTGTTTTACATGGCAGGACTCCTCACCTGCCCTGCTCCAGCTCCAGCCTGGGCTGCGCTTGCTGCCGGATTCCAGGATATGGCATCTCGGGATACAGCTTTGGACACCAATCCTGCCAGCCAGCCCGGGGACCAGAGTCGCCCTGCTGTGATGGGCAACGTGGTGGTGCCGGTCCCAGCCACAATGCTGGGGAGCTCTCAAGTCACACAGCGTCAGCTGGAGCGGCCGTGCAAGTCTCCAATTAATTATCACCCACAGAGATGTTTTTAGGAGTTATTTATAGGCAAACAACAGCACAAAGCGAACCAGTCACAGAATTAAGAACACAGTCTTCCTCCCGGGGGAGGAATCCGCCCTACCGACCCCGGAGAGGCAGGAACCACCGCTGCCCCCGCGCGCGAGCGCGGGAGGGACCGGCCGGGCAGCCGCGCTCGGGGCAAGGGCATCTCTGACCACACCAGCTCAAGAACTCTGGCCTTAAGAAACGGTGATGACGCTCACGAGCCCTGTGCTACCACATCGCAAGTGCGTTCCTTACAGGGCAGACCTTCATAATGTGACAGTAAGGGTGGCCAGACTCGGCCACAGGGCAGGACATTGACAAGAGCACAAGCCAACCCCCCTCAGAAACACTTGAACACAGAACAGTCTCCGAGGTGCTGGAAAACTGGGCAGATGCAGCAACTTGAGTTCCAGGTTGCACCCAAGTTCAGGGCCAACATACAGCTTTGGATTTTGGTGAGGAGGGGCTGAGTGAGTACCTGGCCGCAAACCTCTCAAGAGGCAGGCAGCTTTGGACCAACCCCCAGGAAGTCTGGGCCTGATCTTTATGCCTCAGTTTCCCCATCTTAGAATTGCAAGGGTACAAAGATGTGCTTGGAAATAAATAGATTGAAGAGCCATACACAAATGGGGAGCTGCCACCGCCTGCCTGGCGCCACTTAGCTGTGCTGGCATGGGCTGCATGTACCCAACCAGGCTTACAAAGGGTAGAGAAGATCAAATCTCCACCTATGGCTTTTTTTCTGCAGTCATTGTTTGAGCCAGCTCAGGACGCCGGTGCTTCTGAGAGAGGAGATGCCGGCCGGGGGCTCCTCTTTCACACGCGGGGCGCCTGCGGCCAGGCATAAGGCAGCTGCACAGGGATCAAACACAGCTTACATCAAGCAGGCAGAAAAAAAAGTTGCTGTTGCATTATTTTCCTTTGATAGGTACTAGCAGGTGCTCGCCATACCAATTCCCTTTCCATTAAGGAAAGGAGGAAAGCCTCATATGTAGGATCTGATTGTTCAAGCTGATAAAAACAAGTCATCAACCTGGCCCATTCAGACACCATCAAATCCTAGCCCCCTCCGGCTAGATATTGGCTGATTTATCTATCACCTTATCCCTCCTCAAAAGCCAGCTGAAGCAAACAGAGCTGGAGATTTCTTCCCTGAAAGGCAGCAAACCTGGGTGATTTGAGGACACACAGAGCTGTGGAGTCCAGGTTCTTCCATTCGCCTTCTCCAGCCCGTCAGCACGCCTCCTCTCCTCGCAAAGAGGAGCAGGGCATCGTTTACCCTGCTGTGGCACTGGGGGTTTCGTCCCGGTGCCAGACGGCTCCAGCAGCCACTGAGCAGAAAGGGCATCTCCCCATCCATACAACATGGGCCTGGCATTGCTGCAGAGAAGAACACGGCCAGAAAGGTCCTCCTAGCAACCCCTCAGCAAAGCCACTTCAATTACCAGACACCAAGAGCCGCCACGAGGAGAAACAAGGGCCCGGTGATGGGCACAGATTAAAACAAGCTGCATCTGTTACTAAGCAACCTTCCTCGGCTCGTTTATTTCTCCCAGCGAGGGACCCGATCGCACCCCAGTGACTTGGTTTGCACCAGACGAGACTTCACAAAGCCATTGCTAGAAGCTTTAATTAACATTCAGCAGGGAGTAATCAAAGCGGGGCACAAACCCAAGGTTAATTATCCTCAGGAGGCTGCTGAGGAGATGGCAGGGCTGTTCTTTGAGTTTTGGCCGCCAGCAGTCGGTCTCAGCTCCCTAGAGGGATCAGTCTCCAGCAATCTCATTATGAGAAGAGGGATGCTGCAGATAACCTGGGACAGGATGCATTAGGTGAGGGGAAGGAGGGGAAAACCAACAACTAACAATGCTCCTGAGATCAAGCAAGTCTGTTAAATGACAACCAAATCAACACGTTCCCTCCCCAGCCAGAGGCTTCTTCCCTTTCACAGGGGACATGCTTTCCCCCCCATCACCATGGCCTTATTGTAGAACTGACAGCCCTACAAAAGAAGCTTCCCCCATTTTGGCCAATCTCGCTTGCAAACAGCCTTTGGGCAAACATTCCTTTATATTCTGCTTTTCTTTTTTTTTCTTCTAAATTATTATTGTTATTCAGAAAAGTTCTGGTGTGTCGCTCATTGGTTTGAGCTCCCTGATCTTGTGGCTGAATTTCACAGATGGATTAAATCTGGCTGAGCTGTGAAGAAACAAGCCCCAAGGAAACCTTTATGTTAAGCCTGTTAACAAACAGAGGACTTTCGTGACAGGAGCCAGTCACACCTCCGGTGCACAGCGGGAAGTAAAGTTTCAAAGGACAGTGACTGTCTTGGTTAATTTACAGTCACCCAAGACGATGTTTTAGGGAGGATCAGGCCCGGTTAAGCTGATCCTGGTTGTAAAGGTTACAAGGGCCCAGAAGACAGGGAAACACCAAACCCAAAACAGGAGTCCAGAGCCAGATACACCTGGGATGTTGGCAAAGCCAAAGGCCAAACGGTCTCCTTGAGGAGCTGCAGGAGATCACTCTAGCAGGGATACTACAGGGAGGAGGGTTGCTTTAGCACGGTTACGGGCTTTTTCGGCACAGTTTTGTCTAACACCAGCATTTGTAACTCCTCGAGACACAAGGTGGTCCTGTCAGAGCAGGAGAGCAAATGCACAGGATGGCACTGGGAACAACCATTTTCTGGAGGCAAAAGAAAGCGGCCACCAGCAGGAATACGTAGAAGGTATCCTCTAACCAATTCCTGTCCTCTGAGCACCCGTGACAGCTCCTCATATTGCAAGGCATGGGTGTCTTGACTGCAGGTAATCCACAGCAAGCACTGAACCAAGAAATAGGAAGGAAGTAAAGCAATTCCATTTCCAGCAGGGATGTCTACGGATGGAAACACATCTAAAACAGCACCGGGCATCTAGACACTGAGAGCTGGGCAAGACAAAGCAGAAATCACAGCTCCAGCAGCTTTTCTACAGAGACACTGATAACCTAAAGGAGATCGTTTTCCTTCCCTTTTGACACATCATCTTCAGTCATTAACTGACACAAGCCGGGCTGAGTTATTAAAACTGTGATCGTTTGGTTTTGATGGCTTAAATAGAGGAGAAGAGGGTGCAAATGCATTTCCAAGGTGACCCGTGCTAAAGCGGGCCTGTCCTTTGATTGACCCCAGGGAAAAAAAGAATCAAATCATTCACTTGAAGCAGCGGAGTCATTATCAGAGAAACAGCTAATGGAGAACTGCTCAAATTAGACGGCTAGTAGCCTTTCTGCCTAGCCTACATAAGAGCAATCCACAGATGAGGGTTGAAATACATAATCAGAGCCATTTCAAAGGACATGGAAAAATACGGGCTGCAGAAACGTAGTCCTTCCCAGCAAGGAGCCAAACAGCAGCGTAAAGCGCTGAATTGAGGATTAACCAGCAGTGCCGCCGAGTGACCTACCTCTGCAGCCAGGTGGTGCTTGGTAGTCCCTGCACACTCATCCTCGGGTGAGTCTGCACCTCCTCTGCAGCCGAGCACGCGCCAGGGCTGCTTTAATTCCCACAGCGGACTCTCTTCCTCCAGGGGGTTAGGGCAGCACAGGCATCTCCCCCTCCCAACAGCCTCATGCCAACACACTTGGAAGGGGAAAAATAACCCCCTCAAAGCAAAAACAGCTCTAGGAGCCCAGCACAAACAGCCTGGGGAAAATAAGCCGAGGGCCGGGGAACAGGCTGGTAATTGGGAAAACCTGGGGGTTAATTGTCTGCAGGTGGAAAATATGTACAGGGCACCTGTGGAGGGGAAACAACTCACATCATGGGATCTGCAAGGGGTACAGGGCTAGCTGGGTTGCAGAATGCATTTTCATGCCTACCTCAGGGTGAAGCCCCAATATCCATCGCAGGCCCAGATTACTGGCACTGCCTCTTTTCACCAACGAAAGGAACGAAGTGAGGAGGGGCAGCTGGGTCCAAAGACCTTGTTATCAGCGGAGCATTGCCAGCCATTAGGAGTGACGGAAAGGAGAGGAAGGCAATGGGACAGGCAGCTAGCAGCAGCTCCCAAGGAAGCAGGCCAGCGTACCATTACTGGCACAGCAGATCCCTTGATGTAATCTCATCTGGGATCATTATTCCACTGCTTTTCGTCTTCGTTCATGTACCTCTCAAAGCATCTGCGCAAAGCAAGTAACAAGCAATTCTGGGAAAGCAGCTGGAAAAAAAAATCACACAGTTGAGAAGGAAAAAGCAGTCAGTAAAATTGTGGATAGCTGCAAAGTCCCCTGAATAAAGCAAATGCCCAGTTGTGCAGGATGCACCATTTTAAAGCCCAGACACTCTCAAATACCCGAGGCTGAGCCTTGGGGCTAGAGCAGTACTTGCGCTTGAGAGTTGCCAACGATCCTCTCTCCTAAGGATTCCCTCGTTATCGAGCGTTTCAGTTGACCTGGGCATATTCCCAAGAGCATCCACAGTGAGCAGTTCCTCCGTATAGCACCAGAGCCCACGGATGCAGCCACAAATCCGGGAGTCTGCAGGAGTCTGCCTACGAACGACTGGGCCAAGTGCCCTCCGAGGGCCAGACAAGGCATCCGTGGACCAAAGCCCGCGCGCGGGGCAGATGCAGCACTGTGACGCGGGGCTGTGCTCCGCGGGCCTCCCCCTGCCCGTCTAGACGCGTGTGAAGCAAGGCCTGAGCGCGTGCGTCCGCGTGATGCATCTTCCTTGTCACGTGCAACAAGCAGCGGGCCTGGCTCGGCGAGCCGGATGCGACCTCTGTGCCAGACCACGAGGGGTGTTTGCCAAAGATTAAATCAAACCGTCATGTCTATCCTTCATCCTTGGCAAACCGAAGCCACCATCGGAGCCAGAGAGCTAAACACCTCTGTTTTGAGTCCTGAAATCTGAATTGAGCTCATCCCGAGGGCACTGAGACCACCAGCCTGAGGTAGGAGTCCAAGGCCATGTGGTATCAACCATCAACCTGTTGGGACTGTTAAAAACAACCTGGCAGCAGAGACTTGGGAATATGAACATCACACAACCAGAAATTCTTTGCCTTGATGTCTTCAGTACAACTATCTAACGTGGCAAAGTCTATTTTTACACATCTACTCACCTTGTGCAACTGTCTTAATGGCCTTCAGCTAGGTATAAAATAGACATTTCTCCATTCAGAAAACAGATACTGGAAAATATTGCACCACAACAAATGTGGCAAAGGGGCAACCAAATCTTTTCCCATTTTTAAAAAATTCTTGTCTTTCTTAGTGCTTGGACGCAAACAACAGCTTGGGAGCTAGAATAAATACACAGCTACAAGCAACTTGGTGGTTTTCTCTCCTAAAACCACCAAGTTGCAGTGGGACTGTTTTCGGTGAATTACCTCTGGAAAGGTCAGGATGTAAACACAACCTGAACTGAGATGTGACTGAGATTGCAAAGTCAGGCTCAAGACCCAAAAAAACGGCGGCTCTAGGTGCAGGAAGTTGCTCCAAGAAACAGCGGTTCCTGTGTTGAAAACCTATTAAATTAATCTCACACATCAAAACCAAAGCCACCCTGTGACCATGAAACAACAGTAGATGAGGTCTACTCAGTAGCACTGGAATAAGAACAGCTTTAATCATAATATTTTTTTTCCAAAAAGTTTGCTCTTAAAAAAAAAAAAGAAAAAAAGAATTAACTTTTAAGTACAATAACCAGTTACTGCAGAAACTGTAGTAATGCAAAGCCCAGACCGAAGTTTTGGAGAAGGACTTGACATCTAATGGGCAAAAGGTGTTCAAAAGGTGTACCCCCAGTCCCAGCATAGGACAGACTGGATTTCTGACCATGGATGGGGACAAATTAGCGCAGTGGTTGTTCCATCGATCCCAAAACGTGACGGCTGTGCTCATGTGGTTCTCAGGAAGGGTGAGGGCAGACGCCTACAGCACACGAGCTGAGTATGGCATATTTTAGGCTGCCGCTGAAATGTTAAACCGGGTGTACAGAGTACCTGAGGTAGATAGAAAAAACAACAGGGGAGAAAACAAAACGTTGGAATAATTTAGGGATGTCCCTAATGTGTCAGCACTGCAGGAGGCCAAAACTTCTGCCCTGGGGGCTTAGGAGACAAGCAAGGGCTTTGCTCCCACCTCTTTCCTCCTTTGCCTCCTGGAGCAACCAGCTCAAGCCCTGCAAGAGCCTCTGCCAGGGCTCAGCTGCTCTGCAGAGCTCTGGACCAGCACAGCTCTGCTCGCAGGACCACGGCCTCACTCAGCACACGCCTCCTGAACAGCAAAGAACAACGTTTGGGTAAAGCAGATCGGAAAAAATGTGCGGCATGTCCATGAGTTGGCCCACGAGCAGATCTGCCCGTCAGCTCAACCCCTCTCCTCACTGCAACGGAGGTTTTTGCTTGGTGCGTGGAAAACATGCTCTGATGGTGGCCCGTTCTTGGAAATAAAAAGCAGATACAACAAGGTGGGCTCAGGCGGGCCTGACAAACTCTGTTTCTGTGCTATGGTAGGTTGCATAGGAAACTCCTTAAAGCCCCTGAGGAGAAATTAAGGTGCTATTTACTTTTTTTTTGTTGGGTCCAGTGGGAGCAAATGTTTCCAGGGATCTGCTTTTGGGAAGAGGACATGCGAGCAGACAGGAGCGGATGGTCCTTGCTGGACGACTCCTCCCTGCAGAGCTCTCTGCTAGCGTGATCCGCTGGCGCACCCGGAGTCCGTGGAACACCCACAGCCTGTGTGGGCTGGGCAGACCGCACCACGCTGCCCCTACCGCAGCTCTCACGGAGAAGAAAAGACGGACAACATGAACCAGCCAAATTGTCTCAAGCTCAGCTGTGGCCGGGGGGCTAATGTCACCTGCAACTTCCTAAGGTCTGCGGCGGAGGAACGTTACCGTTGCCTGCAGCTGACTGAGAAATCCCCGTGCTGTTCGGCAGCAAGGCTGCCCTAACCTGTTTCTTGTGTGCTGCTGCCAGTGTAAAGTTCTGAGATTTAAAAGATGCATCTTTCCCGTGTTGGGGGAATCTTTTTGTTTGTTTCTTTTTGGATCAACATGAAATGAAAGTGTCACTAACAACTAACTTTTCTGTGGTAGCAGTGTTTTGCTATAAAGGAACGTTGCACTTAAAATAAAGTCATCTTTCTGTGCAAAAATATTTTCCTCCCATGTAAAATATTTCAAAGCTGGGGAGCAGGAGGAAGGAGGAGGTTGTTCAAAAGAGTTAGCTATAAAAAGAAGGGGGAAAAGTATGAGCACGTAGTGCCACATAGCACTATTTAGCTCCATGGCACCATTTTTATAGCAAAGAATATTTACAAGTTAAATTGGAATTCAAGAACCCTTAACAGTCCAATTCAAAGCCTACTGAAATCAATGGCAATGAGCATTAAGTCGTGTAACAAATCTCCAGTGAGTAACAAGTCTGCAGTGAGCTTTGGATTGGATTTCAAGTTAGGTGAGATGTTTTTTTTCCTCTCTCTCTCTTTTTTTTTTTAAAAAAAGGAGTATGTAGATTGCAACAATTCCTCTGCTTTCTGGCCAGTTCCCCAGACCATAAACTCCAGGGAAGAAGCGTCCAAGCACATTTCCCTGTGACAGCTAGGCTAACCATTCCCAGCATCTTTCCAGCCTCTACCACAGGGCAGCAAGGAGCAGGTCTCTGCCGAACCACAACTCTCTCCAGCTTCTTCCAGAAGGAAGCAGCTGGGATGAGCAGCAGGAGACCAGCTGGGATGAACCATCCCGTCAGCCAGGTGTGAAGGGCAGCACCAGTTCTCCTGGTTAAGAGTGGTACCTGTGCATTTGAAAATAGGCAATGAGCATCTCTCCATCCACGAAAGAGAAAATGCACGTCTGCAAGTACATAGGAAAAAGCAGCCCAAAGCAACAGGTCACGGGGCCTGTGAACCAGGAAAAAAAAAAAAAAAAAATCGCATTTTCAGTGTAAGAGGCTTGCTGGGTTGAAGACGCCCCAAGTCAGTCTGGTGTTTCACGAAGCGTCACGCTGCTAGCCGAAGCCTGGCAGCAGAGGTGGCGAGAGGGCATTCGCTGTGCTTTGTCTTAAATACGTATTTACATGATTCACGTTCATCTCAAAGGTGATAATTTAAAAGCAGTTCCTACAACATTAAAAAAAAAACCCTTCCCCTAAAGTGGTTACAACCTTCACTGCTCATTAAAAAATTAGATTTTTAATTGCCTAAAAAATGTGTTCTTTTTTTTTTTTTTGCAATCTTTCCCTCCCATTCCCCTCTCCATCCCTTGACAGCTTTAAACTTTTGAATAGAAATAGTTTAACTCGTATCAATTCTCTGCAGCACAGAACAGAAACATCTGCTCTGGATGCCTTCCCGCTAGGAGGAGAGACGTCTCCTGCCAATTTCCAGTCCTGGTGAGAACTTGCAAACTTTGGCCTCTTAAAACCTGGGGAGAGCAATCTCCACTTATTTTGAAAAATCAACTACTAAAAAAAGGGAAAAAAAAAAAAAAACACAGAAAATAAAAACACCAGCAACAAATGAGACGCAGAAGAACGTATCGCTCCAGGAAACCCCACTTAGATAGCAAAATCTTCGTGGTCCTGCGGGCTGAAGGCTGCTGCCCGAAGCATGTCCAAGGAGTTGACGAGGATCAGCGTGCCCGTGAGGTGCTTCCAGCGCTTGGTGATGGGGTTCTTCATTTTGTCCAGCCCTGTGTGCAGCTCCTGAATCACGTCGCGGTAGCTGTCCCCGATCTGGCCGCTCCAGGTGAGCAGGAAGTCATACGCTGGCTTCCACATGGCCTGCGTCACGCGGGAGAGGGAAGGAGAAGAACAGAGCTGAACCGGACGCTTTGTGGCAGTCGCCTTCCCCAGTGCGCGGGGCAGAACAATAACGCTGTCCCCAGCATGCAGTGACCCCCGAGCAAATTTATTTCAGGTACAAACACCCCAGAATGTCCCATCATATTAAAGTCCCGTTTATTCCCTAAAGGCACAGCAGAAGAAGAGACTGTAGACATCGGGAGCACCAGCCACAAGCAAAAACAACCTCAGGAAACACATGAAACGCTCCACCGTGGAGGACCATCCCCTCTCACCTCAGTGTCCACCAGCCCCGTTTTGTCGCGGTGCGGGGCCTCGTAGGCGTCCATCTGCTGCTTGGAGACCTTGACGAGCTTCTCGGCGAGCTCCCTCCAGCGCTGGGCCACCTCCACGGCCGTGGTCAGCAGTACGAAGTCCTGAATGAGCCTCACGACAAGCCCCTGGCAGTCCAATTTCAGCAAGGCCTGCACGACAACCAGGAAAAAACAAGCGGAGAGTCAGGGAGAGTGGCAAAAAAAAAAAGGCAGGTTACCCAGGGATTACTCAAGGGAGTCTCTCGGGATGTTACTCCCAAATCCTCCCACCTTCTTTCTGGCAACAGCTGGTGGAATTAGGCCAACAGGCTCAACAGAATGGTAATCCCAGTAATTGAATGAAGTCCCCTACCCTGGTTTGATGTGGTTTGTAGCCTGGGCTGGCCAGCAAAACCTTATTTTCCAGGCAATCACTCAAGATATTCACTCACCACCTAAGCAGTTTAAAGCATCTCAGAGCTGAGAAAAACAGATGCTTTTAATCAAGATAATTAATTGAACGTGGTAAAGGCAGTTGGCATCCCCAAGCCTGGAGAACCATCCCTTCAGTACAGATAGCAAGGGGACCCAAGAGTTTCCCTCAAGCAATTACAGGCTAAGCAGAACATTTTGGGACAAGGTCTGGAGAGGAGACCTGGGAGAAGATGAACTGGGGTAAGACCCAGGTGAATGGCCAGTTTAGAGCATTACAGGATGCAGCCACAGCAGTCACTTTGCTTGAGATGCTCTTGTTCCTTTCATTGCCACTGACCCTTCCCTAGTCAGCTCAGACTCATGTCCTGAAATCATTTATTAAGTACAAATGACTGCAAAGAGCAGAGAAGAGGAGGAAATTAGCCAGGGAGACCCACAGTTTTCCACAGAGCACTGACTTTAGCTAGGAAAAAAAGGACATGGTGGGTTTGGAAATGAGAAACAGGTTGCAAGAGCAGAAACCTGCAATACAGGCCAGGAAATGAAGAGTTTAAAGCAAAGAATCAGGCCATGAGACCTGACCAACAGAATCAGTACCTAGCTCTCCTAGGCTGGCCTGAGTTAAATGCAGGGACCCTGTCCACAGACCAAACCACCTCCTGAACCTCAAGCAACTATTTCTGACTGTTTTAAATTACCAAAAAAAAAAAAAAAAAAAAAAATTAAAACATCAAAACAAGGCAGGCAAACCAGAGACTCTCCCTTGGGGGATAATTAACCATCCAGAAATGTTTAATCTTTCTTCACCTCCTTCTACACTTCCATGCCCTGGACCAGCTTGTGGAAGTCACTCTGCTGAAGAATCGTGGGATATAAAAAGCAGCTCTTCAACTCATTTTCTATTTGCTGCCTCTCTGCTTCGCTGAGTACCCTCTTGTTTTTATACTGCCAAGTGCTGGAGCCATGCAGAGAGCAGAATTAGGACTGTGGATGTCAGAGCACCAAGGCTGCTAGGCAGCATTTTAACAGGGGGACCATACCCAAGCACCAGGCCAACCCAGTTGATCTCACTGCAAAGCGGAGCAGGGGTTAATTCCTTCATACACCAACTCTCAGGGACAGGAACAAAAAGGCAGAAGAAAAAGGGAACATCTGAAACCACTCCAGCAATTTGCAAAGCAAATGCACGCCGATTCCCTTATCTGTTTCCAGCTTACGCAGAGCAAAACAGGGCTCGAATCTAATTATGGCTGCAGACTGGCGTTCGCTTTTCAAGCAAACTGCTGAGGAGTAATAAACCCTCTTGTTAAGCAAGGAAAAAAACATTTGAAGAGCACTCTTATTTATTTATTTTTTATGGGCATACCCATTTAGATCTCACGTCTGCGTCATACTCGCCACTGCTTCTGCAGCGGACCCGAAGTCCATCTCTCCAGCACTATTACCTTACTGAGCAGCCAACAGCTTTGCTGCCCTCTCATCCGAGCTTGCTGCACGAGCCGAGCGCGCCGGAGCAGGGGCGACGCTCTGCTGCCCGGCTTGCACTTCAAAGCGGCGCAGGACCCATCCCTGCTACACACCCGGGGAGGCAGCGTTTGCATTTCACCTCTGAAGCGCAGAATCCCACTTCCAGCGCTCTCGTCGGGGAAAACTGTCTGGGCGAGCGCGGCGCCCACAGCCCCGGGGGCTGTTTGGGCGCGAAGCCAAGGAAGGAGTCGATGAACGACGGCTGCTCCGCGCGGCTCGGGTTCATGGTGCGCCCTGCCTTTCCTGCACATCCCTTCGCCTCCCCCTCCCTTTTGCTTACATATGTTCACTTAGGCAAAAAGAAAGGAGAAAAACAAAGGGAAGAAGCAGCTATGGAGGGCAACTGCAGCACCACACATGCTTAATGCTCGCTTTTGCAAGCGTTTTGCAGCTGTCCTGTCCCAACTCATGGCCACCCAGCCCTATTCCCAACCACACATGCACCCATGCAGTCTCCCTCCTCTTGACACCTACTTTTCTCAGAATTTAGTGAAGCCCTTTGAAAACTGGGTGCCTCTTTTCGCCCTGTCTTTGGCAAATCCTTCCTCTTTACCCAGGCAGGGTAGAAACCCTTTGCACCCCCCTAGCAAAGCACAAGGAGGAAGTTATTAGGGAAATAGGCTTTAACTAGTTAATGATTCCTTAAACAGCGTTTAACTTGGAAAGGACCCTGGAGAGCCCGAGCCTTATCGCACGTTAATCAATGCCCGGAACTTTTGCAAGGCGGCATTCGCCTGGGTGGAGAGGCAGAGGAGCAGATGTGGTTACCCCTAGCAGTAATATTTAGTGCTCTATTAACTCCCGCAGGGCTGCGCAAGAAGGCAGTTCTTACACAGGTTCAAATACCAGGACGAGAAGGAGGGTGTTGAGGGAGGGTGCCCGGGGAGGGCACGTCCCTGCGGCGGAACGTCGCGGGGCCGAGGCTGCAGCCCCGCGCGGCAGCGCCCGGCCGGCTCCCGCGCACCAGCAGCCCCACGGGCAGACACGGCAGCGATCAGGTACAACAGCCCAACGCCGCTGCTGAGCAACACGAGAACATCAACCATTTCCCTACAAATCCCTCCCCCCCAAAATAAAGGCTGTCTGCAGGGCAAGCCAGCATGCAGGAACACACTGCATAGGTGATGGCTGCAAGTTTCTCTGGTGTAACCTTGCTTTGATGGCCAGGCAGGGTTTTCCCAGGCCAGCTGTGTTTGAGGGAATATTTTCCTTTTGTTCCCAGCACTCCACCTGGGCCTGGCCCATGGAGGAACCAGGAGCGGAACACCACGTATCTGTAGCTTTCTCTTATTTGATTGGAGGCAGGGAGAAAAAAAAATAAGTTACTCATGTGAAAAGGACCTGCTGCAAGCCACCTGTCCGGGTGAGGACAAGCCACATCCTACAGAAAAATTTCCACCAACTCCAGTGTAGCACCTGCATAAATTCCTTATGAGAGCAACGTGTGCTATCCACACACGCAGGTGGGGATTTGCTCCCCTGAACACAGGGCAGGGGCAGAAGACCCAACGTCTGACCCAAAGGCGCTACACCAGCCAGCAGGTCGCTTCTGGATGCGGGAGCAACAGGGCACCAGCATAAGCCACTTTGGGCCGGCCTGCTTCACATTTGCTAGGGCAAAGCCCAAGCCTGGGCACTGCAGGATATTAAGGGGACCCAGAGCTATTTGGGCCCATCAGCAGTTGTTTGGGAGGTCTATATAAACTATGGACAAGAAAACATCTTTATCCTTCCATTGCTTCTGAGCAGGGTCTTTTGGAACGGAGGAAAAAAATGCAGGGCTCTACAAAAATGCTGTATCTAAAGAGAGAAAGAGAAATGCTGCATCTCATCACATTTAACTCCAGCTCCGAAGCACCAGGTAGTGTAGTCACTCTGTGGCAAGTCAGGTCTTGCTTCTCAAATGAAACCTGGCGTGTTTCCCTGCAGCAACTCAAGTGCGTTTGATTATGTTGCGGTAGGTGAGTAACATTTGCAAAAGCACCCAAAGGCCTTTTCCTATACAAGCCTGAAACCTATGGGGTTTTTTTTTTTTGCATGCTGAGAGCCTGTAGACTCTTAATGGTGTTTCCTCCTGGCAGCTGGGATGCAGGAACCAGCCACAGGGGTGCTTTCTGGGCACGTGGGAGAAACACATGGCCATAGAGCTCTTGCATGGAGACGTAAGCAAACACTTCTTCCCATCTCTAACAGCCAGAGAGCCAGTTACTGGCAGCCTGGCTAGAAGGAGGTTTGCCCGAGATGCTTTTGGAGAAAGCGCCTCTTCCCCCACGGGAACACAGGCTAGACACAAGGCTCAACCATGAGCGCAGGTTCCAGCATCTCCACCAACCTGAGCGGGCAGCACTGTCCACAGCACTGTGAGAGGGCAGAGCACACGGAGGTGCTGCTGAGCACACCCCCCAGCAAGAGACTTCCCTCCTGAGGCATCAGCACAGCTCAAAGCATCTTGCAAATCTTGCAAACTTTAATTACTACAGGCTTTTTTAGTACGGTAATCTGCGTGTAGCTCGCGTTTGATGGGCAGAGAGGACAGGAGAGGTATAGTTTTTTTTCTGATGTGATGACTAACTTCTGAAGAATGTTCTCCGCAGTTACCTTCACACACTGCTGCTAGTGCTAGGTTTTAAAGAAAGAAAAAAAATAAAACACAGATTATTTATTAACTAGCCATCATGAAGGAGCACGCCATTCACTTGGAGGCCCTTCCATGCTTGGCTACCGGTGTAGGCCTCTGCCAGCCTGGTCTTGTGTGATCAGCACTGGAGCCAGATAAGCCTGCTTACTATTCCCCTGCTTTGAAATGAGGCATCCAAATGTAATGTGAAATGGCCAGATCAGAGTTTAATCCAACCGATTCGTCTCACCAGCAGATGCTGGACAGCAAGTCTGCTTGTTACAAATAAAATTAGATTTAAACACACAAAAAAAATATTGCTGCTCCATTGTCATACTCTGAAACACCTGTTTATTTTCTTTTTTCTTTCTAAGATCATGCTCAATCTAATTTCTCTGGAAACCAAGGAAGATTAAACGGCAGCGAGGGGTATAGAAGAAGTGCTCTCTTACAGTATCAACAGGGCTCATTCTTTATCAACAGACTCAGACTCACAAAGATCTCACATGGAAGAAGAAATAATTTCCATCTGAATAATGAAAATAAAACCTACTATGGGATTCTGCACTAGCTGCATCCCTTTGGGAGCAATACGTTTTTTTTCAGGCAACTAACGGGTCTCCCCTTGAGTTGGCTGGAGTGTGAGAATCCAGAGACCCTCATGTCTCTGTTCATCTACACATTTAGTTCTGGCTCAACTTTTCCATGACCTACGGACTGCCTTTGATCCCTGGAGTCAAGACACCACAGTGCTTACAACAGGTTTTCAAAGCAGTAGGGCAAACAGCTCGAAGCCCTTGAAGCCTTTAGCAACAGGAACATGCATTTCACCACATCGTTAACCTAGGCTGTTGACTCAAGGTGCAAACCATCCTTTAGACATAAGGTGTTTCCAGTGCCAGGAACTAGCCTTGACTGAAGCTTTCTCCTGGCTTGGAAGTTGAAGAGGAGATTCCTCCAGCCAGAAGAGCTGTGGCTAAAACACAACAAGATGCACTGAGCTCAAACTGAACATGGATTGGAGGTGCAACACATCAGCCCAAGCCTCATCTGGAGGTAAGTGCAGGTTAACTGCAGACAGCAGCAGCACAGAGCCCTTCCTAGCATGCTGCTGGGGGCCGATGTGAGCTACTGGGTCAGTTCTTACTCTATGCTCCCCCTAAGGCCTCCTGAATCCTCCTCCTACCTGCTGCCCATGCTCTGCTACAGGACTATTCGGAGCTGGGAGGACAACGTGGCTGTACCAGTGGATCCTTTTTAAGCAGGTCACATCTCAGGAAGGTTTTCACTTATGAGCTGCCCTCTCTCGAACACAGCAACTAGCCATAGAGGACTTTAAACGGCTCCCTGAGATGCTCTGGCATTTTGGTTACTACCTTTTTTGTTCAGCCTCTATGGACAACCTTCAGAACTAATGGATGGGAACACGCTGCTCCATCCATAGTGCTGAGCCCAGTTTCCTGCCAGCCTGATGTTGCTTCCAATGATGGCAAACAAAACAAAAAACAAAAACAAACCAACCCAAAAAACATAGCATGGTATTTTCCCTTCCTGGATGACCCCAAAGACTGAGACACAACTGCACATGACGACAAGAACCCCTAAAAAGCATCAGCACAGCAAGGTTATCTGTGATCTACCGTAATCTCTGGCCAGCTAAATGACTGCAACCCCAGCAGATCCTCAGCCTCTTGGCAAAGTGTCTAACCGATAGTTTAGGGCAATCAGTTTTGGGCCGCTAAAATGGCTAATCACACCAATCAACGTCTGCAAAGAAGAGGAGAGTGTCTGAAAGGTGCAAGCCTCACCAGTTAAAGCTCACTGTAAGACCACCCTTGCTCCTCTTCGCCATCTCCATCGGACTAGCACACAGGGAGTTCCCTTCAGAAAGGGACAAGAACACGGCTGCATTTGGAAGAAAGTTGATCCGAGCCAGCCAGAGGAGCACAGAGGAACTGCAATATCCTCCAGTAATTACAGCTTCTCAAGCTCTCTGGGCTCCCTTGGGCAGTTCAACCCTGTATTTAACATCCTTATCCTAAATGAACATGAACAAAGACAGCTCCTAATTGCAATGTAACAGCTGTGAGTCACACCTTTCACAAACTATCTTCCCATTTTCCACACTGACACCAAAAGTCAAACAGGGCTTTTTATAAAGAGTTATTAGTTCTACTGCAATATTAGGCTGAGGAAATACATCCACGAGTAATCCCTTAAACATGCTAGACAGGATTTCCATGAGTAATGAATGGCTCCACACTCTTTATAAAGTCTTACACCCAACTATTCAGTCCTCAAAATTCATCGTTCTTATTAAACGGAAGGAGTGATACGAAATATTTCATTTAGCCCCAGTCCTTTTTACTCAGGTTACTCATTCATAATTTCATTTTGCATGCTGCATGTTCTTGCACTACAGCCTGTGCGCATCACTGCCAAGAGAAGCTTTTGCTATTCCATAATTAAATTGGCATTTTAAAACACATGATTTGCTGTAACCCAGTTATCTGCTTCTACAGGAGCCTGTTAGAAGTCAAGAGCAGCAAATCTCTTTGAGACAGTAAGGCTTGCTATTTTTTTGGCTTATTTTCTATGAAATGTTAGAAATTGTCCTTTGTGAAGATGATTCAGTGTAAGAATCTTCCTAATGGCATCCTAGGGATGCTCGCATACAACACTGCCCCAGAAACCTTTTAGGACATAAGGTGTACAAA
The DNA here is from genome assembly GCA_035222435.1 of Microcambeva ribeirae. Lineage (NCBI taxonomy): Eukaryota > Metazoa > Chordata > Actinopteri > Siluriformes > Trichomycteridae > Microcambeva > Microcambeva ribeirae. The sequence continues at coordinate 16,594 of JAYECN010871499.1, read as the reverse complement.
AATTTTAGACAATTTGCAAAAACGATTCACAGCTGAACACAAAGCATCAACTCGAAGATGTCATTAGTTTAGATGTCACTCAAGGAGAAAAGGACAAGATACTATTATTAATTTTAAAGGAAACAGTAATTTATGTTGCCTCATCTTTACGATCTATCCTTCAGAGCAGCATCCATCCTTCACAGTACCCATAAACCCCCCTCCAGCATGCTTTGCTCTACTTAGCAAGCCAAAATCATATGAATCAAGAGGTAGTTTTCCTACCCTAACAATAGCTTTTAGGTTTCTTGCCCTTTCCCGGTTTTCTGTGCTATCTTCAGTATTGCCATGACAGCCAAAAGCTCCATCACAAATATTGCTATTACATCAGGGATGAAGGGACTAGCAGCTTTCAGGTGACTGCTTGAAGCATTCCTCATTTATATACCACTAAGGAATGAGATATATCAAGGCCCAGTTGAGTGCTCTGAAAATACTGGACCAGAATCACTGACGCTGAGGGGCTTCAGATCAGCTACCTTCTGAATCAAGCCTATCCGCTCCTCCAACATGATGTTTATGTATAGTATTTTGCGCAATGGTGCCCTCATTTACAGACATCATATCATTAAACTTGCCAACACATTATAGCAGGGCAAAACTTTCCACCTGGCTGTGCTGAACAGCCTGCAGAAGACCTTAAAAAACACACTTCTGCATACTGAGTTAGGAAATTTCCCATTCATACTCATTGCTCTGAGTGCATCACAGAGAACTGAGATGCCCCAGCAGACCTTGGACTCACCGTCATCAGCTCTTTCTGGAAAGATTTCCTATCCTTGTTCTCAGAGTTGTTGCAATCTTCCTTGAGCTTCTCCAACACAGAGGCCACTCGCTCTGGCTCACTGTCCAGCTCTGCTCGGCAGAAAAACGTGAGCGGCAAGTTCAAATACCCTAGTGCATCGGCGAAAGACCGCCAGCTGCTGAGGTTCTCCATGAGCAGAGTCCTCACTGAGGCATAAATATAGGTTAGAAACTTGCAGGGTCTCAGGATTTGCTCAAGCAACAGGCTGGTAGTGAGATCAGGCCCACTGAAGTAGCTGGGCTTGACCTTCCCAACCACAAGCACATTTTTGGTGTGCACAAGGCCTATTTTCCCCTGATAGTAGCCAATATACCACTCCTTTGTCCACAGCTGCCCTTTCAACCTGATCTTCTCCTCACTGAGGAGGGCTATGACATCTCCTTTCTTGTATTCCAGCAAATAGTGGTTCTTGGTTTGCCGCACCACAGTTTTCAGCAGTTTGCCATACTTCAAGTTCAACACTGGCCGGTCCTGAAAAACTGGGTACTTGGCAGTGGCAGCCAGAGGTGAAAGGATGATCTTTCCAACCTCATTCTTCTTGAGAAATCGCCTCTGCCCTGTGGGTTTGATGGCACTTTTAGGAGGCGGCTGTGGTGTCTGGACACAGAACTGGGTCAAAATCCCATCCTTATCATCCTTGACCTGTATCCTCAGCGTGAAATCTGAGAGCTCATTGGGGTCATGAGATGCAATGGGAAAGATAAGGCGGCTGACCTTGCCCAGCTTCATCTGGAAACCTCGCACAATTTTGGCTTGCTCACTAGCTTTTACCTCATAGTTGGTCATGTTGGAGAACATGCAGATTTTGAGGTCCTGAGGCCGCGACAAAGTGAACTGATGTTTACCCCAAAGCTGCAGAGCAACAGGAGCAGGGTTGTGAGCCTGTCGTGTGACTTCATTTACCAGTAGAGTCTTGGGTGCGCATTCATGCCCAAACACAGCTACAACAGTTTTAAAAGAAGGATGGATGTGTTTTGGGCCATAGACACCAACTGTGATCTTCTTGCTGATGTAATCCCAAACAGTGTGAGGGTAGAGGATGTTCTGCCCTTGGGCTACAGCTGCGATGTACATGCAAGGCTCCAGATTCTCCAGCTGGACTTGTATTGTGTCCCCATATGAATAGCTCAGCTGCATTGGTGTGTACGGCCCCTCCTTCATATCGCTCCGCAGGCACTGCAGTCCCACCAAACTCTTGCTCATGATGTCATTCTTGACCTCTGTTGACACCTTCATCTCCAGAATGATGAAGGTTTTTACCTCCATATTGCTCAGTTTGATCTGTAGGACTGGGCTGATGGTGCTGCACTTGTCACTGTTCAGCTCCAGTGGTGGATCCAGCATCGCTTTCATGGAGATCTGCTGTGTTTCTCCAGGGCACACATGACCCTCTGGCACATGGATGCTGATGTTAGTGTCTGGAAGCTGAACAGCACCACCAGAGCTATCCAGTTTGCAGACAATGTTGGTCTCCACAGGTTGGGTCTGGCCCCAGCCGGGACTTTGACCAAGCAAATCCAAATCGTGGCAAGACCGGGCCAGTTTCCTGTGATTCAGCCACGCGGTCCTAAAATCCTCCCTGCTCTGGAACTGCTCTGGGGTGGGAGACTTCAAGCCACTGAAGAAGCCTGATGATGTTGGACTGTCTGACTTTGCTTGAAGAACGGACAGCTCAGACAAACTGTAGGAGCGTTTGCTCCTAAAGAAGGGATTGTCCCGTTTCACAGTCTGTTCCAGCTCCAACGTGTTTGTGCATGGAAACTCATCAAAAATGTTACCCATGCTGCTATTAGCAGCTGAACTGGAAACTGCTGAATTAGGAGCTCCCGTGTCAAAGAGCAGCAAGTCAACAGTAGCTTTGGAGTTTGACTCATTGTCAGAGCTGGTCATTGCTTGCAAATTCCCATTCAGAAACGGGTTTGTCTGGACTCCATTCAAGAAAGGGTTATTACTGTAGGTTTTGGCAGAATTTCTTTTCCCATCAGTCCATTCTCCAAGTAGGTCCAACTCCTTGACTCCCTCATCAGGGCTCTCCAGTAGATTGTCTATCATGCCGCTATCTGTTAAGGAAGAGTTGCGGTAGTTTACAGGCTGCACGTAGGAGGAAGGGATGTAACCCATTTCTGTAGTGTTGTGGGCATACCACCACTCGCCTCCTGACGTGTCTAAGACGTAGAGGTGGTCCCCCTTAGAGAACTTCAAAGTGGTGAAATTGGTTGGACAGTAATCTTTGATTGCTATTACTTCCTTCGCATTTCCAAAGGATGTGGGATTGTCAATCAACAAGGCACTAGGGGAAGGCACTGCAAAGTGAAGAAAAACAGCAGTGTAAGGAATCAACCAACAAGCGAGTCACAAGTTATCTGTACACATTTATTTCAAGTAAGCAACCCCTGCTACTTGAACCTGTAAAGCCAGGTTAGTTTTTAGTTAGTATATCTTTAGGCTTGAGAGACTATTTTGAGAAACAAAATGAATTTCAAACAAAATTTTGAAAATTGAGTAACAAAACATCTCCCTCCACTGCTTCTGAGGTGTCCACGTGGTGCAGGAGAATGTCTTCTCCAAAGAATTCATAATCTAACATGCTGGGATTCAAAGCAGCTGAGCAGGAGCCTACACAGGAGAGGAAACAATTTACTGTAGTCCCATAATAGCAATGTAGGTGCAGGAAAGGCAAACCTCCCTCCAGCAGATTACGATAACTGATGTTAGGTTGTGCAAAACCAAAGTGACCCAGGTGATCCTTCACAGACTTTTTCCTACACATTTGGTCAGTGGTATCTCAGTGCTTTTAGCTGCCATTTCTTTTTATCACTGATGTCTTTGATTTTTTTGTGAATAGTTAACTCTGCTGCTGAAGGTGAACACCTGCTTTTCAAGCACATCACACTAATTTAAGGCAACAGTAGCAGCCTAAAAGTGGTTTCATCCTGCCCTAATTGCTCTTCTATATGAAACGTCTTGCATCTCATGGCTGGAAACAACAACTAAGGGCACCCGCTAAGGTGGTAGCATGGCAGCACGTCCAGTTTCCCTTTCAGCATGATGCTTTCAGCAGAAGTCTGTCTGAAAGTCATTCTGCTGGTACTAAGCCATCCTAATTACAAACAAAACAGCTCAAGAAAGACTACAGATGCTCAAGCCATCACTGTATTTATTGCTTTTGGTTTCCTGTTAAGGACTTATTTCTTTAAAAAGCACCAGAAGCAAGCTGCAGATAACGTTATGTCGGCATTTGGACATTTGTTATCTTACTATGCAGCCTAAGACAACAAAACCTGCAGGGGAGAGGGAAAAGAGCTGTGTTTTCACAAATACGGGGCAGCAAGAGAACTAGGACAACGACTCTTTTGACATCCTTGTTAGCTCTCTGGAGGGGAAAAAAAAGTACTATAAAAATTCACACAGGAAGCCCCTAAATCCTGGAGGCAAACGGATGGCAGAGCAGAGATTTTTTTTGATCATATAAAATCACATGAAAAAGGAGGGCACTTGGAAGGTTAGTGTGCCTGATCGCCTTACAAAACCCAAGAAAACACGACAAAAAGAGTAGACCTTTAACAGTCACAGAGCAGCTCACAATGCCACTATGGAATTAAAAAGTAACTTAAACATAAGCAAAGAAAATTCTTCAAAATAATGACTTGAGGGCTCCGATAATGAAAAGCGAAGAGATTGTACACAGACTAGATGACTTCATCCACTTCCTGATTCCCTCCCACTCCCAGCAGGCAATGAAAGTCATGAGGACATTTACTCACTGCAAAAATCACATTAGAAAAAAATCCCATTGAAACTTCCTTGTCACTCTGGTAGTAAGTCACTATGAAAGTATTTATATATCTCAAACCCTTTGCTGAGGAGAACCCACAGCTCAGGGTTACCAGCAAACCTTTCTCTGCTACCTGATTTCTCAGGGAGGACAGGGAGATCAGGAAAAGCCTGTGATTAGGACACTATTTAGGACAAAGATATGGCTGCTGAAGGTCTGTCAAATCAGAGAGAGATGATTTCACTTCTGTTTATTCCTCTCAACAACCGACAGTCATCTCCTATGGAGGTGGTAGGGAAGGCACGCTGCACTTGGGGGTTTATTTTCCATTTGCAATAAACAGAGACCCTCACTCAGCCTCATGAATTAAAGGATTCTCCTTTGTTTTATCTCCCAGCAATAACAGCCATGTGCTTCCGGAAGAGAGAGAAGCCGTAAAATCTGCTGCCTTTCAGTTTCACTGAATATCCCGTTGTTCTGATCTTGGTGAAGAAAAAAAAAAAAAGAAAAAAGAGGCAGTAAACAGGAAGGCGTATTATTCATCGCTCCGTCTCTCTCCGTCGGGTTGCCTTTTATTTATCTCCCTTGTAAGCAATCCTCATGTTTTCCCTCTCTGTTTCTGCATCCAGACATCATGCACATGCCCGCACTGATACAGCGGGCAGCTATTCAAGATGGCTCGGGCTGGATCAGCACAACGGTGCATCCAGCTTCCGAGCATCCTTTCCCACACGTAGGTCGGCATCCCGCGCCCCACGCCAAGGTAAAGCCCATGCCAGGGATGAGCAAAGACATGCACTTGGTGGCCAAGTGTCCACCAAGCCAAGAGATGCAGCAGGACCCCCTCACCTTTGACGTCGCTCAGGCTGTTTTCTGAGAACCCTTCGCCGAGGTCGATGAGCGTCCCCTCCGACTTGCAGCGCGGCAGCCCGCTGGAGTTGGCCGCCCGGATCCTCTGAGCCGCCATCTCGAAGCGGCCTCGTTGCTCAGGGAGCGCCAGGGCTCATGGCCTCTCCGTGGCAGTGGCAGCGAGCCGCAAGGTTGGCAAAGGCAGCTGCTGGGATCCCAGTGCCACCACAGCAGCCCTAGAGCCTGAGGGAGCAGCCTGCAAAGGAAAGCAAAAGACAAGAGGTTAGGGAAAGCCCTAGTTTACAGGACAACACCCCTGTCATGCACTTGGAAACTTGACCTGCTCAGGCTTGAGAGGATGGCAATCTTCAAGCACGGCACTGCAACATATCTCAAAGGACACAAAGGAAACGTGCTCCACAGCTTCAGCCTCATGCCAACCTGTGGGCAATTTGCTTATCTTTTTGCTCACCTCACCAGCTGTATGCTTCCCCCCTTCCTTTTATTTGCTTATCGAAAAAGCACTGCTGGAGAAAGGCATCTCTTCCTATGTGCATGCCAGCCCTACGGCGCTGGTGCAGAAAAACTCTTCTCGCATTCTCCTTAAAGCATCAAGAAAGATTATCCGTGCTACTCCTAACAAGCACATGTACAATCATGCATACAAATCATCAAAGGCTTTGGCTATCACAGACAGCCCAGTCTTGTTCTTCACGAGCACCCTTGAACAAAACCAGCCCTCTTTCCCCTAAGAGTTACTTCGGGGTAGGTTGTTCCCTGGCTCATAAGCTGGTCCTTCTTCCTCTTTAGTAACAATTTTGAACTTTAGGGTATTTTTACACTCCTGCAATGCATATTTATAAAATGATAAAGTGCTCCCAGCTGAGGCCTGGGGCTGTGGGATCCCACAGGATGCCGATTGCCAAGTCAACTTAGAGGGGGTTCACGTGACTGGGTTTTGCATGGGAAACTGGGTCACTGCTGCCTCCTGCCACAGTACTAGGATCTTCTTGAAAGAAGAAGCGGTTCTTCCCGCTTGCTCCTTCCAGGGATCCCAAGACAGGCAAGGGATTCACTCTTGACATCTGCCTCCTCTGCCTCTATTTAGTCTCCTGTGCCTCTCAGACAAAACCACAAACAGCTGAGGCCAACATCTTATAGAAATGGTTTGCAAGGTGTCCATGGAGTGACTGATCTCAGAGGCTAAAAATTCATAGGAAATCACAATGAACAAGAGATGCCAGTGGGTCCAGCAGGGTGAGGAGAACCTCCATGGACGTGTCTGCCACTGGCTTCCCTCCCACCCTGGGCATCACCAACGAGACCAGCTGGAGATGCAACCAGCCTTGGACCTCACCAACTGATGCAAACCTCTGTCTCTGCAGTAAAGTGGATCTTCCTCTTTGTCTTGCAACTTCATACTGCCTTGGTCTTCCCTGCTCTCTTGCCCTTTTCCCTTTTTGACAACATGCATCAAACCCAAAACATACAAGCTTTTGAGGTGCTTGCAATGAATTCAGAAAATACTTGGGCAGGGACCTGCTCTTCTAATAACTCACAACACTGCTGAAGAGGACCTGAGCTTCCAGCCCGGTAAAGCGATCAAGAGATCCAAGTAATAGGATGACGACAGCAAACAGAAGCCAGCGCTTTGTGGCGGCGGGTGCAGGCTCGGGAAGTTCCTCTGAAAACCGCTTGCTCCAGCGGGACACCAGAGAGCTCGGGGCAGGAAATAGCGGCCGCAGCGCAACCACGTGCTCAGCGCCCCGCTCAGACCACACTCCGAACTCAACCCTTGGCCCTTTCAAAGCCACAACGCCGTCATTGCCTCACTTGGTCACGAGGAGGAGGTGCTATGGGGGTATTTTTAGCTGCACCCGTCACATCACGTGGCTGGTAGGCTGGAGGTTTGAGGAGCACAGAGCTGGTGGGTCACAGGAAGAATGAGCTGTCCCCAGCCTGCATTTGTCCCCACTGCATGCGCACACATTTTCCTGGGAGGCTCCCCCAAATCACCTCCAAGCTGCAACTCCCCACACTAGCTCTGGTACTGTATAGATGCTAAGAGGATCCCAAGTCATCCTGCCCAACTTCAAATAGCTCCTCTGCTCTCTACATGCCAAGCAAACTGATCCAGTTCATGCTAATGCTGCTCTTCCCCTTTTGGCAAAGCATTTTTGGTGGGCAGGCACACATCGTCTCCTATGCCCTCCATGCCAAAACCCTTCCGTCTCACCACACCAACAGGGATGGGGCAGATCCACCAACCACACCAAACACATCCAGAAATGCTCTGCATGGTTAAACACCGTGGAAGAGCAGCTGCATGAGTGCCAAGAGATAAATTAACCCATTCCCCACTTGCTTGGAGAACAGGCCAGGAGTTCAACCAGCAACCTAGAGGCTTGGGGCTCTAAAATAATAATAATAAATGCAGCTAAGACCTCCTCTTGTGTCAGCCACGTGTCCTCTGGAGCTTTGAGGGTGACACAAGGCTGGGGACACATGGGTGCTGAGGTGACCTAGGGCCTGACCTGGGCATTGCTAATTCAGTGTTTGCACCAGGGAGTAGGTACAAAGTAACTCCATCACAGGTAGAGTAGCTGGCACCACCCTCGCTCTAAGCTGGCAAGTCATACTGAAAAGCCCATCTGGTGAGACTCCCTGCAGCTGTGCCAAACTCCAGCCTGCCTAAAAAACACAAAGCGCCCTCCAAAATAAAGCCCCAAACAACTGAAAGTAGCATCCAAACACAAATTCCTTACCAAACTGCATGAATTCAGCAACCCAAAGAGCTTTTTATCTGCTCCTAACGTTGTTTCTCCATCAACTCTGCCAACTGAAAATAAGCAACAAGCCGAAAATATCCCCCCAAACCAAATTCTTTAGATGACAGAGCTTTGCAAGGAACATGGAGATAATGGAGACATGTGGACAAACGCCTTGGATGCAGCTCCCTGCTATTAAAGCAGCCGGTATCTCCGTGGGTGATTTGAGGAAGAGCAAGCCCTGGAGGACCGGAGTGCCCTTTCCTGGAATGCACTGAAAGAAAATTTGCATTATAGGAAGGATAGCTGGAACACGAGCTACTTCAGTCCATTCGAGACACTTCTGCAAGCCATCCTCGGCCGGTATGTCTGGAATGCAGCTAATTGCAAGGATGCAGGGAGGTTTTGGACAGAAGAAGGGAAGGGAGGGCTTTTGTGCAAACTTCTCCCATTGTGAAAAGGCTGTTTCAGGTCCCACATTCCAGAGGACTTGGCAAGCGCCAGACACAAAGAACCAGGCTTTGAGTCAAGACTGTGCTTATCAAAGGACACAAGCCAGGTAAGACAGGAGACTTGGAGAAAAGCAGCACCTGTTGGCAACAGCAGCAAAAGCCTTGCCTGCCTATCTTGTCCCTGTGCAAAGCACAGGCACAGAACAGAGAATATTTTTTCTTATTAGTACAAATGACCACCCGCAGGCGCCCACAGATGGGGATTACACAGTGTCCAGGTGGCACGCAAAGACCCTAATTCTTGCTGCCTCCCACCACTCCCTGAATTGACCTTCCAGCAACACAGTAGGATTTTGTAGGAGCCTCCCCAAAGTCACTGCCTGGCACTGAGGCTGTGGAGGAGTTAAAGCCAAAATACTCAGGTGTCAGGTGTGAATCATCACAGAAAAGGCACAAGTGGTAAAGTTGTTCCAATTTTGGCAATTCTTCCTAACAATTCTATTAAAAGAAAAAAAAAGGAAAAGAGAAAAACAAGCAAAAAAACCCACTAACCGCCTGAAATTCATCCTTTTTTAGTGGGTATTACATGAAGTTTTACTGAGCAAGAAGGAAACCAGTAAGAGATTGGCAATTTTCCTGTGAATCAGTACAAGCCATGATTATGTTTTGTAATACTTGCGTGGTAGCCCAGTATCTAATATATTTGATATCAGTAATTAGAGCTGTGCGCTGACATCTTGCACAGACATTCCTGCAGGCTGACAGTTTGCAGTCATGTTCCCTCTTCCAGTATTTGTGTAACTACGCAGGAAACTGCATGTTAAAAAGCCTCTGTGACAGATGTGATTGTGTGGTGAAACATCTGGAAAATTATGTCCCACGTGCATCCTAAAGCCCCAGAAGATCACAAGAGCGCATGTCCAAATGACAGATTATGGAAAGATAAGCAGCATCTCAGCCCGTTTTAGATAGAGCAGCACTATCTCACACATACAAAGATGTAGGGTGCATACACCCCACTGCAGTTTTCTATCTGGACTGTGGGGAGCCGGGGGAGAGCAGCATTTTAGAGTTGACAGCCCCATGGGATGGGCCCAAACCCTTTCTAAATGCGGAGGCAGGAGAGATGACAAGCAAGAACAAGTCTGCTGCTTCCAGCCCCAGACCAGGAAAGAAGAAAACACGAGTCAGGAGTAGCACAGAAGGGAACAGCACATGAGTGGCTGGGGCAGGATTTGTTTAGAAATGATTTGTATAGCCGAGGCTGAGACAATAGTTAGCAAACTCCTCTGAAAGCTCTATAAATATAGAACAGGAAAAAAAAATACAAAAACAAACAAAAACAGCGACATCTGTTTGCCCACAGCAATGAACAGCATCCTAAAAGGCGGAGGGGAAGCAAACAGGCAGTGTGTTAGTGAACACATCACCCCAAGGAAGCGTGTCCTCGGGGAAGACGGGGCGAGGGGTCCGGAGCACACCGAGCTCGCACTGGGCGAGCGAGGAAGGTGTCTGCAACCAGCTCCATGCGAGGAGCTCACAAATGCCTGCACCCTCTCCTCATGCCAGCTTTTTCCTCCCAGAAGGGAAAGGCAAAGCTATGGGGGGGAAAACCAATCAAGGAGCTTGTCTCCCTTAGGAACTGGATGCCTCTTCCCAGCAGAAATCCTCCTGAAATCCTCCTTTACCATCACCCTGGCAGTTGCCAATCACATCACCCCATCCAGGACGCAGACTGCAAGTCTTTAGCACCATGTACAAACACCCACGTTAGCGATTAATCAGCTCGGTGTTACTTGACATGGTGCTCGTTTCACAACAACATCAGCCCGACTGGTTTCAGGAAACAGCCCCCAGAGTTTCCAACCGCCAGCACAAAACATGCTTGGAGCAAGCCAGGAGCCCAGGGGCACGTACGGGGTGACGCAGATACCGCTCTCTCCTCCCCACCTCGCTCGCTAAACTTTTCTGTTCCTGGCTTGACACCACGAGTCACAGGATTCATATCCTGTGATTCACTCCTCAGGGCAGCAGCACAGCTATTTGCAACAGGGACTTGCAGAACAGACTGAACTTTGCATTAGCTGGTGTTGCTAAGAATTTGGGGAGGTGGGGACAATATGATGCTCTGGCAGATGGGACACACGGGAAAATTGTCAACACAAATGAAATCCCAAACCCCAGCAGTGCCCCTCTCAGCAAATGAAAGCCTGGTGCATTGCAAAGTTAATTATCTCCATGCGAAATTGCTGTCACAAGCGAGCTGGGAAAAAGCTGGCGTCTTGAATCCGCGCTGGTCTGTGCATAGCGGCCGGACTTGCTCCTGGATGCCCTTTGCGGCAGCGGCTTCCCCGGCACAGCCCAGCAAGCGCCCTGGGCTGGGTGCAGCACCGAGCGCAGCGCAGGCGTGGGGCAGCCTTGCAGCGCGGCGCAGGCGTGGGGCAGCCGTGCAGCGCGGCGCAGCCTCGGGGCAGCCGTGCAGCGTGCAGTGGCCCGGGCAGAGGAGCGGGGCGCGAGTCCCATGAGCACGGCAGCTCCGCAGGATGCAGCCAGCCCGTTAGGGAAGGCGGATTAACCGCTTCCGCCCTGGGCGGCCTCCGGCTGTTGCCGTTCCTCGGCAGGAGGCGCGGGGCCGTGGGGGAGGACTCCTTGGCCAGCAGCACTAAGCCACAAGCCAACACGACTGTTCCGAGCAGCCCGCCAGGCCCCACCACCGCCCAGCACGACATGACGCAGGTTTCCCCTCCTCCCAGTGCTTTGGGGAGTTATGGGGAAAGGCTCTCATTCCTATCCTTCGGCTGCGCCCTTTACTGTCCGTGGGACTCCTGCCAGGTCTGGCTGCGTCCAAGCAAGACACCACAGTGCTGGGGGACAGTTGCTTTTCTTGAGAACGCACATAGAGAAAGGGTTATTCCCAGGCTCCTATTGAGCGCACCGGGACACCACTAATGCTGGACTGGATTGAAGTACACATCAATCTCTCCATGTGCAACAGTTATTTCCAGTGTCAGCCTTGCCTCCCTGGGTATGCAGCTCCATAAACCTCCTTATTCTGATGCTAGGCTGATAAACAAGGCCCATATCTTATCTGGGGAATTTAGTCACCACGGAATTATAAATGAAACATGTCGTCTATGCATTCCAGCTCCACTAAACCTGATTAGCACAGAAATGCAATCTCAGACAAGTCGCTCACAGGCACTGAAAGCTCCAAGTCCATGAAGATAGATAGTAAAAATACAGAAACACCTAAAAGCATCAGGGATAGGTAATGGAGAACAAGCAGCCCTAACTTTCCCTTAGAGCCAGAGCTCGTCTGAAATGACATCGGGGAGGAACGGCAGGGATGGCTCACAGCAATCTGTTTTCCCTATCCTCTTCTTCCAGGCAGAGCAGACTTACACTTCCCCATCAACAGCTCTCCCTTAAGGAGGAGGAAAATCATAAAGCACTGGGGCTCCTTGCAAGCTGCTTCGTGAACGTGCATGACGCCACGAAGGCTGGGAGGGGGAGAGCTCAGATCGCGCAACGGCGGGCGAGATGCACAGCAAGAGCATCTCTTGCACTCACAAAACCACCAACTCCTGCGGTAGAGCCTCTCTAGCCACATACAGGACAAGTCCTTGCGCAGTTCAAAATCCCCACTCTCCCTTGCAGACAACATTCTGCTTTCTCTGAGCATGTACGGAAGGAATAAAGTAGCAAAATAACTCGTTAGGGGCACAGAAAATCCAGAGGGGGCTACAGGGTCACTCCACATTCAGCAATTAAACAAGCAAGGCCAGTTGCACCAGAAAGCCCATATAAAGTCCATGGGTTGGCCAGCACAGCAACCATAATGATGGGAGGCAAGATTAGATTTGTTGTTGAGGAAGGGAAAGCTGCATGCAGGAGATGCTCCAGCTGTTGCATCATGAGTGTCACAGAAAGACACACAATGGCTTAAAAGCAATAAAAGGAAAAGAAAAAAAATATATTTTGTGAACATTTCCATGTATAAATCCATCCCTCTCCTTTGTGCAAAGACCCTAACCACAGTCCTAACCTGAGCGATTAGGAGCATGGAAGAGCAGGGCTACTAGCAAAGTGTGGAGACTGGTTGCAACTATCATGATGTTCCTAACTCTCTGCTTTTATGTAGTGACATTTGCTGGCCTCTCTTCAAATACTAATTATTGAAGAAAACCCTACAAACACTAATTCCCCAAAAGAGTTGTGATCAACGGAAACTTGCACTGACCAAATCCTGCACTGCCAAGAAAACAGATATAAAATTCTCCCTTCTCACCTGAAGCACAGACCTCAACATCTTCTTTGTTACAACTCTTTTGCTACTGTCCTACAATCCCAAACCCAAAAGAAAACTGGAACCAAACCTTAAGTTAAACTGTGTTGGATGAAATCTTCATGCGTGCAAAGTAGTGTAGGGGCACTGTACACCCCAATGCATCCCTGGTTAAGTTTATAAGGAGAGAAAAAAAAAAAAAAAAAAAAAAGAAGTGGGGGGAAAGCCAAACACACCGCTCACCTCTACAGTAACTACATCTTTGATAGCATCATGTGCAGCTCTCAGCAAGGGGCTTGGGCTCTCTAAATGCTTACTCCTGCCATCCAAAGTATTTCCTACTTAGACTCAGTAACTTCATTCCTTGCACTCTCTTGTGAATCATGGACAGATGCCCTCGTCCCAATCCTGCCCTACTTCCTTCCTGACACATCCAATAAGCCATCCTTCAAACCCCATGCTAGGCATAATCTCCTTATTCAACTCACGTTACTTCAAAAAGGATCAACCCACGTCTTCTTTGCTTTCAGTGGTTATGCAAAGACGCAGCGGTGATCTAGGTCCAGATGGCACCAACAAGAGCACGGGATCTGTGATTACAAATCTGTAATTTGATGCAAGGCTTGCTGACACTTCTCGAGCAACTCAAAGGAGTTTACAAGGCCATTGCTTGCTGGCTGCCCTGCTCCATCCAAACTTTTTACCTGGACGTGGAGCTCCATGTCCCAGTGTCGTTGCAGGAGCCTGGGAGCTCCAGGCCACCCCTGGATACTTGCACGCTGCTGCCTTGTTGCTGGAAGAGCATGATGGTTGCAATTTCAGGTAACACCTGTGGCTGCGGTGGCTTGTCAAGCCTGCACACATCATTCCTGCCTTACTTCCCAGCTAGGTCTGTATGTACACCGCACTGTGCCTTGGCCCGACTGAGCTACTGATTTAATTCTGTGCATCCCCTGTACTTTGCTTGCAAAGAGTTTCATCTATAACCTGCTTCCCAGAGTGAATTGAAAAGCAGAGGACAAGTAGAGGGATGCAGCTTGGGGAGAGGCAGCTTCTCCATCTCTGTGTGTAGGCACCAACAAGGGTAGCTCCCTGCACGTGCAGTTCCAACCTGTGCTTCCTAAGTGAATCACAGTGCTGTGCATTTACTTTAATTCTTGCACTGCACAGATGAGTTCACAGCCTGAGGGCAGTAACCAGGATTCACTCTCCCTCAAGAGGGTTCAAACACCATTCCCCCCCCACCCCCAATTAAATACCTGTCTTTTAGCTACTGTCTGAACTAGCCTCTGAATTGCTATGCCAGGTGCTTTGTGGGAGCATCGGCAAGCACAAGAGAGATCCATCAGAGCTGGCAACCTCTGCAGGTGTTCCCAGCTGCACAGAGGGAGATTCCAAGCCTCGCTGGGAAGAAGAGTGCCCCGCCAAGTCCTGCAACAAGACCTCACTCAGGACCTGTTACAGAGCGTATCATCTACGTGCTCCACTCCATCATGTGCTGCAAACTAAAGGAGCCAAAAGACAACTTCTGTCCTAACCAGCTGATGGCCACATTACAATGAGCCTCTCATGGACTTCCCAAATCTGCTGCATAAAAACACCCTCCTTCATCACCCTGCCTTCTTTCCTGCCTCCCCCTTTCCAAAGGTCTCCAGAGCTGCAAATTCCACTAGCACACATGCTTGGCTGATAACCCAGCCTGCCAGGGATGCTTTATCCATCCCAGGTGATGGATCACAGCTGGCAGCATTCCCAAGGAGAGAATTTGGCTTGACCGAGAGCAGGAGAACACATGAGCGCGGCAGGTACCAGGCAGGGTCTGGCCTCCTCCCCTTAAAGCTTTGGGTGCAAATCAAAGGTATGTGGGATTGCTCTTCCCCTCCCGGCCCTGCTTCACAGGCTTCAAAGGGAAAGCATCACGTGGCAGCAGGGAGAGTCCGTGCTCATGCAAAAGCTTCAATGATTGAGAAATGCCAGGCTGCAAGAAACCTGTGCTGATAAGATCTGGGAGGACCAATGGGGCTACCCAGTACCAAGTACCATAAGAGCCAGATCCTTCCACAACAAGGCCAAACAGCCAGGGCAAAGAGCGAAGAGGAAAAAAGCCAGGAGAGTGTATTCCACTGGTGGGGAACGGAGGGGTGGAAGGAGAGGGACTTCCCTTCCCACCTCCCACACCACGGAGCTGGGTCAGCCAAGCCCAGGGCCTTACTCACACGGCCCTCCGTCCCACCGAGACGCATGCTTGTGCTCATAGGCAACAGCAGGGAATGGAGCCAGAACAGCCCAACATGAGGGGACCCTCTTAAGTACCATGTTTGCACACTTTTTCTCTCTCCCTGGGTAATCCATAAGAATGGATGTTTCCAAGCAAGTTCAATGGAAATCTGCCGTCTTTGACTTGCACTTCAGCAGCCTTCAACCTGGAAACACCCCTCGCTTAGCAGCCTTGAGCTATCAGTCAAACCGGGGCTGGATCCTGCCACAAACTGAAAGATGGAAAGAGAAGAAAAAGCTTCCAATCAATCACTCGTCATTCTCTCTCGACTTTTTGCACTAAAGCCAAGATCAACTCCAGACACTTGTTAGTAATTAGTTTTAAATTCACCCCTTTCTTTACCAGAGCCAGATTTCCTCATCTTGGATACAAATAATGAATTAGTATTTGGGGAGTTTCTTTAAAAGCACATTCATGCTCTGCTCAAGTGAATTTAACTATGCACAGTTAGAAATGCATCTTGCAAAGCAACAGTGTTACCCCCAGACCTAACACTTCAAAATTTCATTTGCTTCAAAAGGCAGGGTCCAGCAAGACACTGACCTGGGACTAAAGGGCCTGGAGTTTTAACCACGGCTTCTCTTCTTTGCTTGTGCTCTGGAAAAACAAGGTCCGGGAGACAAAGCAGCTTGCTTGACATGATCCTGATGTCTTCCGTAGAGCTTTAGAGTCCTACAAACAAACATGAGGTAGGGAAGGGCTGGCTGCTATTGCTGATTCTGCAGGAGCCTGGCCCAAGCATTTTGCATGTTTGATGCTGGCAATGCTGCAGACCCTAGTGATTCCTGAACGTGCCACCTATCTGCAGCCTCCTCCTACTCCTTCACTACTTGTGTTTGTGGAAGCCAAGGCTTTCATCTTCCAAAAAAATCAACCACTCCTTAAGAAAACACAAAACACAAGCTCTTTGTTCCACAGAGAACACATTAGTGTGAACTCACGTACGCCCCGGAACAAGTCTTGGGAGCTGCTGCTGCGAGAAAACAAAACATGTGTGATATTTTACTCTCATTTCTAGCAGACAAGAAGGGACTGGTGGAATATTGGGAACTCCGGTCCCTCCCACAGCACTCTGCTCTCTCGGAGATTTTGGATGTCTCCCTGCCCTCCATGAGGGTCCACGTGCCACGCAGCGCAAACCCTGCCAAGCCTTCCTCGCCAGCAAGGAAGCTGGGGAACAGCTTCTGAAAAGCTGAAGTCCAGAGATAAGGAGTTGAAACACTTGCAAGGAAGAGGGAAAAACAAACAAACAGACACGCATACAGAGACATATATATATATATATATATATATAAAATATCACCAAAGTCTGCAGAGAAGCAAGTTAACTTTCAGAAACATGA
>JAYECN010871400.1:20963-40757 GCA_035222435.1 Microcambeva ribeirae | reverse complement strand
TGCAGCTCCTTCCACGACCGCTGTAGCTCCTTCTCCAACGCTGCGGCTCCTTCCACCCTCACTGGCTCCCCCGGGCGCATTCTCTGCAGCGGGGCAAGGTCAGCCCTGAAATTAGAAGGATGAAGCGGAGAGATCCGAAAGAACTCTAATTTGTCCTACGCTTAATTAGTTCACGCGAGCAGCCGAGTGTCCTTTGCAAACTACTGTGCTGCACAGAGTGCAGTGAGACCCTTGACTGGGGCAGAGGACACGCAAAACTGCCGTTCAGCTTTGTAAAGATCTAATTCTGTACTGATATTATTACAAATCGCTGTGCCATCATCATAGCACATTAAGCCACAGCAGGCATGGAGCTGTAACATAGACCTAAGGCTCTATGTAAGTTTTTTTGTTTTATTTTATTATTTTTTTTTTCTTGCCACCAGGGGTGAGGGAAGCAGCTGCGTTATGGAGTGTTGACTTACATGATGTGGCAATGCTACCTAGCCAGTTTGCCAGCATAAGGGTCACTTGCCCGTGATGGCTACTTACTCCAGACTGCTGGGAGCATTAGATAGCTAGTAATTCCGAACAAGTACACAGAATAACTGTAAAATTTCTATGTGATGGCAAAACAGGGAAGGGATAGGAGAAACTTGTGGAGATTCCAAGCCTATACCACACAATTAGGTTCCTGGGGGACACTGCATGCAGTACTTTTAACTTGTTTAGAAGAGAAGCAAATTTGTCTTCGTTGAGTTAGGTCAAGCTGAATGAGAGAAGTGGTTCCAAAAACAAAAAGCAAAAAACAGAAAGGGTAGGCTCTTAGCCTCATGCACCCAATTCAAAGGCTTTTTAAAGACTATGAATAGGTGATGCTGAAATCTCATGGTCACCCTTACCTCTCAAAAGGAGAAGGATGTCTCCATGTTAAAAATGTCTGCGTTCCTGGTACAATACATACTAGAAGAACTATAAATATATTCAGCAACAGGCAACCAAATTTCTGGTCTTTTTGGACTTGTATGTTAAGGAAAATGTTACTTCTGCTCATACTTTCATCCTGAAAAATTATGAGTCATTCTCTACAAAAATACAAAGACTCCCTCGGATCTGTCCTGCTAGGCCAGATTCTGATCTGTGCTGCTCTATTGAGAATGTGGATGGTCTCTGCAAAACCTAGATTTGCTCTTCTGGGCGGATGTCTGTAAAAGGTCTTACACAGTTTCATGGGAGCGAGTGTTGGCTCCCCCTCAATCCAGATGAGGGATTGAGGTAGGTCAGTCCTTCATTGTAGCCTTTGGCTACAGGCGAAGGCATGTTCTGCTCACATTAATGGTCACACACTCATCTGTCTGAACTGGGCTCTATCTAGTCCCATTCACCCTCTCAGCATCATTAGTACTTATTTCCTATAAGAGTAGCTGAGAAAGCAGGTGAAAGATTCCCAGATTTTTAATTTGCTATGACCATCTCCCCGACTACTTTGCTCTCTCCAGAGCCTTCCACTTGGGGCAATCTGGTTTAGAACTATTGTTACAAATTAAATGAAAGCTTCAGAACATTGCTGCTGCCAGAGGCATTAGCTTGAAACCTACAGACTCCTCAGGGAAGGTTACAAGCAGAGCTCCCACTCCAATTCCTTCTTCTGGGAGCAGTGGCTTGTGAGAAGAGCTCATGCAAGCAAGCTTGGTTTCAGCATTAAAATCCTGCTGGGTAATAGCAGGCAGGGTAAGATACGCATTCCTCCCTAGAAAAATCTGAATAGCTCAAACCGTGCTTGACAGCTGGCTCCAGACCTAGCAGTTCTTCCTGGAGCTGCTGCATCCATCCATCCCCCTAACCTGTCTCCAGGAGACCTGTGAAGGGCCAAAAGAAGATGTTTCCTGAATAGGAGAAAGAGTTCATGCTGGTAGCTTTATCAGATTCTGGTGCCAAGCAATGTTTGTAGGAGCAGACATCAACTTCAAGCCCCAGTGGGCAGCAGCAATAGAAAACTTTCCTTCTGCTGTTTCCACAACTGCCGCTCAGGGCCTGAGGCCTCCTCTTGAGAACTGGGTTCATTCTTTATCATTTAGCTCCTCACTGACTCAAACTGCCAAAGAGGACATCTGTGAGCAGAAGTAGCTGGTGCTTTTTCTGAGGCAGAAAGATAGTATCTTTATTAGCAACTGCATTTAAGCTTCTAACTAATTTCATCTAGGCCACTGAACAGTTGGAGGATGACAGCAACTCCATTGAGTTTTGAGGGTACATATGCACCTACAGGCTTCAGCCACATTAACATGTTTGGCAACTGTGACAGATCTGCCATCGGGCATGAATTCAAGGATGACATTCTAAGAGGAGCTGGCATGTTTGATCAGTTCATTGGGCATGACACCTGAGGCAGGACTTTGCGTAAGTCTCAGACCCTATTTCCGACACCTTTAATGATTGCAGTCATTGAAGTGACTTCTGTTGAGGGGACAGAAGCTCCTTTAGAAGGAATAAGGGAAGCACAAGTGTGAACAGCTACTTCACTATTCACTGAAGCTGGGATATTCATCCTAACCTCAGGGTGGCTCCAAACTTCTTGGCAGAGATTAACCCATTAACTCTCACTGCCTTGCAGTCTGTTTTTACGGTTCTGACACACAGACATTGGAAGCCAAGTCCCATCCTAGCTTACCCAATCTCCCATGGGGTGGCATGGAACAAGACTAGGGGGATGGGACATTTAGGGGGATGGAGGCTATAAAATAAGCTGATTTCATCAGCTTCAGAAGATAGCGCAGGGAGGCAGCAACCACATGAGAAAGAGCTGTTAAAAGATCCTTTTCCATGCACATCTACGAAATGGAATACCAGTGTCCCTGGTTTCTTGAAAAGTGAGAAAGTGTAGCAAAAAGAACATGATCATTTGATCAGGAAGGCGCATTCTCTGGACCTTGCTACAGGAGAAGAAACGACGGTAGAAAACTCACAGTAAGAGCAGCCATAGCAGGAGCACAGATCTAGGAGTATAAAATACAGTCCCTATAGGAATTTGGATTTTAAGCAAACAGGTTGTAGGATGCCAGGAAGCTGAAAGAATTCCATTTGGGACTTCAGAACACATTCACTGCACAGCAAGGAGAATCCTGGTTCCCTTGATGCCTCAGATTCATCTCTTGCGTTTTCTACACTGAGTGGAAATTGGGATTTGTTTTGCTTCCTCATGTGGTCCCAAGAATCAGTTTGTGGAGCTGAAAGACATGCAGGACATGTCTACCCACGGTGCGTAGAGGATGGTACAGTAACGCACACACACTGTGCCACATCCACTGCCATGGTTCAAGCATCTCTGTATGGCACAGTGTGGACCTAACAGTTCATTCAGAGCTAACTTGCAGCTCTAACCTTGGTGTCCACTTGTGCAACAGATAAATCCATGATGGGCTTTTTCAGGGGGACTTTTCTTGCAGTTTTTCTCCTGGGACAAACTTTATGTCATTTTAGCCTTGTTCAGTCCAGGCTACAGTGCTGGGAGAGGGAAAACTTCTACTGTTTGCTTTCTATTCCAAGAACAATAATGTTGGGAGCACTACTGAAAAGTAGGAAGGGTGCTTTTTGCACAGAACATTTTGCCTACATTTGCTCCAGGAAAGCTGAAAAACTCTTGGCAGCAGTCTGTCAAGTTTAGGCTCGGCAACCAAACAGAAACACTGCCAATAAAAGCAGTAAGAGATTTGCTGAGAATAGAGGCAGAGTATTGCCCTTACTCCTTGCAAGTGGAAGATAGTTGGGAAGTGATTAGTCAAAACCACAGAGCCACTTAGAGCAACTTTATCTTGCACAATATGTGCCATATGGACTACAAACTAAACTATCCTGTAGTTTAATACTTTTTTCTGGTAAAGACAGACACATGAAAAGAAGTAAAAAAACTGCATACATGTCTGTGCAGCTTGAAAGAGAAAAACATTCGAAATGGAAATGGAGAGTCTTTGGTTGCCACAAATGGGCTGCTGGACTTACAGACAAGTAGTCAAGAAGTGGGATCTCTGGCCTCAGGCTGGGGTTAAAGCCCCTCCACTGGATTTCAGCATGGGAAGGAGAAGAGAACAGATCATCGGGCAAAATATAGCTAATATAACTCCTGGGAAGGGTAGTGCAACAGCAGAGCAAGCATTACCAGAGGCAGAACTGATCAGCTACTTTTTCCAAACCTGCTGTGATTGTAATAGTTTGAGCACAGTCTTGTGTTTCTCTCTGGCATGCTCTGGCCCACTTTGATCCCTAGATAAGTTATTCACCTATTGCACAGAGAGGAACCACACTCCATAATCCACATGAGGAACTAGATTAGAGTCACATCAGTCCTAGGCAGAATGAACAGCAGCTGAGAAAGTCAATTCTAAGATTTAGGTTGAGAGATCAAGGTTCTCCAAGAGCCATGAGAAGCTGGAGCAGTATTTGGGTAGAGACTAAGGCTGTTTTTTTAATCACGTATGCCAGAATGTACCTGCTGCCACTCCATCCATCCATCATTATTGCCTCTGAGCAAGACTACTTTAAGTCAACACTCATTAATTGCTGATTTCTTTGGAGTTCCAGTTGGGCTCATTGAATGAGTTTATATTCTCTTTCCAATTATCTGTAAATAAAACATAACAGCTACATAGACACCAAAGGAGGGAAAAGGCAGAAATAGAGGAGAGAGTAGTCAAGGGAGATTTTTGGATTCAATTAAAAGAAGCTGGTCCTTAATTCATGCTGTACCAAATCCATGTGAGGCTTTGGGATTTTTTTAGATTGAAAAGTTTCTTGAAGTGGCTTGAATTTGCACTTTGAAGTTTAGCCCATTTCACAGCAACTTTCTGTCGTCACCCCCATGGCCAGTACTTTCTAAAAATGTATATATTTAACTACTGTCAAACTCAGATTGTCCAAGCATCACAAAACAGTTTCACCTCTGTTCCTCCATTTCCTTCCCTCCTCCTTCACCAAAGGGAATATTATTCTCACCTATATGCCAGGCTCTCAACCTGCCTGCTTCCTTATTTTTGGCACAGATCCAAAAGCTGCTTGAGATCAAGGCAAAGATTTCAGCTGATTTCCCTGGGTTTCGCCTTAGGTTAATAAATGTGCTCTGAAGACTTTGGACAAATAGCACTGTAGAAATGCATTTTATTAATGCAAGTGCTTCTTATGCAGCCTTCAGTCAATTCTTTGCCTGGCAATATTCCCATAGAAGACAGACTGAGCAAAAGCCAAGTGAAGCATTCCAGATTTCCTCCATTGTCTTCTAAAACAACAGACTTGTAATGCAAATTGTTCTGCTTTGTTAGGAATGAAGTCTATCAACTCACCAAAAATGAGTATTGCCAGAGAAAATTCTTGATAAGACACACTGTACCCAGATGGTGGGGCTAATGCCCCAGAAAGTTTTAACAGCCACAGAAGATCTGACTCTCTGTTATGTCCTAGGTAGTACAAGCCTCAAGCCTGTCTGGCAAGCAAAACTATCCTTATTTTACATGTAGGGAAGAGGAGGCAAGGAGAATTTCCAGCTAGACTCCAGGAAGACAAGAGGAAAACTCCTACTAACTTCAGTAGTGTAGTCAGTGGTATAGACAGGAGATGGACCCATACCTCACATAAATGATAGTCATTGTACACATTGACCCCATGACCATGTTCCCCTTTTAACTTTGTCTATATTCCTCTCAGTCATTTAGTCCTCTTAATGGATGGTCATCAACTTAGACCATTCATCGGTGCTGGTGCAGGAAACAGCACAGAGATGCTTCTGCCCTTTTCGGTGCCGTTTGGCTTAACACTACTCTGCTAAGGTCTCACCAATTAGTGTTTAAGATCCTAATAGGAGACTCTCTGTAGAGAAGATCCAGCACTGATTTTAATACTATAAAAAAAATCCTGCCAGACTGAGAAATCCTGCAATATTCCCTCAGTATCTCCCACGCTACAAGAGTTTACCTCTTAATAAGATCACTGTGATGAACAGATGTGACCTGACCTGAAAATTCTCAGCATTTGAATGAGTGTATTTACACATAACACTTAAATTGTCAAAATTATTTACACTACCAAACATTTCTCTTGCCAGGCAGCCTGAAGGAGCCTGCTGAATAGCTAAACAAAGGCATTGACCTATACACAAAACTCAGTTGCCTCTTGATGGTGGTGGTGTTTGTCAAAGCAGGACAGAGGTAGTTCTTGAGTCTGAATTGCCCCCCTGGGGTCACACCAGGCACGATGAACTTCTGTCTCTTTCTGGTGTTGAAGAAAGAAGCCACATACAGAGGGTCCCCTGTTAGCTTATGGAGGTGCCACGTATGCATGCGCATGTCCATGTGAGAAGGACAGGCCAGGAAAGCTAAGTGCTCAGCTTCTCACAAGCTGCTAGAGCTGGGAAAGAGGTGTGGCGTTCGTGGCTGAAGTACAATTCAGGAAGTACTAGGTTTCAGGGCACACTGCTTTACTCTGTTATTCAGCAAGTTCATCTCCAGATCCTGTTGCAGAGGTGTGCAACAGCATTCATCCTCAGGAGCCATCTTTGGTAGCCAGAGGTTGAAGATTTCAGTTTCTGTAGTCCAGTGAAGGTGCCAACATCTTTTTTCTGTCTGTTAAGATGTACACCAAAGCCAGTGATTCATCTCAGGCAACAAGGAAACAGTGGGCAACAATAAATCATTATTAGACCTGGGCTGTGGCTGAGCTACACTTCAGTTGACTCTTTCCACAGATGGGTAGTTTAGATGACAGGGATCAAGGAAACTGCCACCATCAGAAAGGATTTTGCACTCACCTTCATTTAGTAGTTACCAGGGTAACTGCTAAACCCAAGCCTTTTCAACCTGTGCATCAGTTGTATTGGATCAGGGACAACATAGGCCTGTATTTTGAAGATCCATGATTATGAAGGTCTAACAGAAGGCCTCTTTTATGATACAGTCTTGAAGCAAGCCTCAAAGGAGCCTAGGTGAAGTTGGGAGGAAATACTTTGGGGAACTAGAAAGTTAGTCTGCATGCAAGTAGTATAATGCTTGTTGCAGCATCAATTTCAGGTAACAATCTTCACCCCTTCACCTAGAGGTTACTTCTAATAAAATAGAGACCTTCCTGGTTCTTACCTGGTGTGGATGTGGCAATATGAAACAGGATGACAGACTGCAGCTTTGCAAGGTCCACAGAAAGGAAGAGAAGGAGACTACATGTATAGAAAGTAGCTTGCAAAAACAGCACAGATAGATTTCCAGTCTCAAAACCATGCCCAAGCCTGTAAGGCAGTTTTCTAATATTGGTGCCAACAAAACAGGTCAAGGGATACAATTATTTTTTCTCTCTATCCCTTTTCCATCTCAGTGGAGGAATAGGTTAAATACAAAGTGACCACTTTATACTTGCATGAGTAACATCTGTCCCCCAGCCCCTAACTATGGGGAAGCTTGCAATGTCTTTGGCAAGTACAGTGACCCCGAGGGAAAATGAGAGTCTAGAGAGGTACATTTGGGGAAGTAGGAATGTTCTTGGGCTTATGCCATCATATAATACAGAAAAGAAAAAAAAACATTTAAAGCAAAAAAAAAAAAAAAAAAAAAAAAATCTGCCATTGAGACACGGTAAAGATCCCTGAAAATGATTCCACCTCTGAATTGGGAGAGTCTGAATTTATTCAGAGACACAGATCTAGGCCTAGGGAAAGAATAGCACAGGCTGTTGAACTGGACCAAAGAGACGGACTCCGAACAAAGGCTGTAGTGCCAAACAAGTGCATGTGTCAAAGCCGATAGTTTCATGAAGCAGGAAAGCTGACTAATAAATCAAAATCTAGTGCATAGCCCCCAGGAACAATTCTAAGGACAAGAAGGATAACATATAGGTCATGGACAGGCATGCAAGATGTTGGAGGACGAGCACTATTTCACCTCCCAGTGGAATATCTTGCAGAAGGAAAGCAGCAGCTGTGTAATAGGTAGTAAGCTGTATGACAGACTTCTAGTAAAGAGGATTTCTGCTGTGTGATAAAAGAACCAAGGAGATTCTCACATGCTAGGCACATCTCTGTAGACTGCAAGCTATTCAGCTACCATCATAGTAATCTGCTTTGAGACCAGCAGTTTGATTTCTGTTGGACCTCAGACCCAAATGCTATGTATTAATATCCAAAAAAATAGTATGAGCAAGAAAGGGAGCCAGGAGACAGAAATCCACATGCTGATGATATGCATTAGCCAGTGCAGGAAAAATGCAGTTATCAAAAGGAAATGCATTATTCTGTCACTATTGAAAAGTATAAGAAACGATAGTCTGATACAGTTATGTACACTCCTGCTCTCAGAAAGGGTGCAATGGAAGTCACAACCATGCCTCAAAAAATAGGGAGCAAGACCACAACAGGAGTGAAGGGGAGAATTTCACTGTCAGTGCATGCAGCATACTAGAGCAAGCTTACCTGGCTACCAGTATCAATCTGAAGGTCATACAGTGACCTCCTTGTCTCTCTAGGGGCATCACAACAGCTTTTGGTCAGTTTTCCTCTGGAAAAACAGAAAAAAATGCCTGTCTTTTACTGCCATGGACCTGACCAGATATGATTTGTCTGATAGTTCCATCATGACACCATCAAGCAGCAGCAAGGGCTATTTCACAAGGGATGGTAAGCAAGGGGCTGAGGGTAACCACAGCACAGGCAGAGCAGTGCTTTCAGCAACAGAGAACAGTCTCGCAGCATCTGAGCAGGACAGAGTCCCAGAAAAGGCAAGACAACGTGCCAGGTCAGGGAGCCATCCAGAAACCAGTCAGAAGCAGGAGGTGATGGGATCAGAAACACAATTAGAGACAAGGCTGCAATGCAGGTCTAAAGTCAATAATAGTCTGTAGACTTTTATAGCAACTTGAAGAATAAAAGCCAGTGGCAAGATAAGCATTAGTCATACGGGAAAGATGGAATATGCAGTCTCCCACAGGCATGCACAACATTCATTCTCATACAAAATATTAAAAACTATAGTTTCCACAAATAACTAGGCCCTTATAAACTGAGATACATTGAGGATGTAAAGGGAATCCAAGTGCTTATAAGTAGAGGCAAATTTAATTTAGATTCTTCCTAAACCACTGAGATGTCTAGGAGCCCTTGAATCAGGGTACAAACAATGGATATATCTATTGTTATTTCAAGTGTCAGACTGGACATACACTTGAAATCCCTTATGTCATCATCAGACTTCTAAAATTGCACTTGCCTTCAGCATGAGCAATGGGGACACTGTTCACAGCCTAAGAGTGCCACCATGGTTTATACGTGCCCTCACAGTGACATTGCTCAAACAGTATTGTAAACGTAAGTCATCTTTTGGGTCCTTCTGGTGTCACATACCACAAGGGCCACAGGGATTTGTAAATGGCCCAAGGTTGGATCATCCTTATAGCGTTGTGATCAGGGGAGTCAGAGGTTGATGGTGAGAGAAATGCACCGCAGATTTGTTCACTTCATGGAAGTACACAGACAAAACCAGTAAGGCAGCATGAGAACTGTCAAGGACTTGTAAAAAGGCTTTTGAGAAGAAGTTACATGAAAGGCATCAGATCTGAAATGCTATAATTCCTGGGACTTTTTAAGAGGTCCCTAAATTACTGACTGCTGGGAAAGATGCTTCCCTATATATCTCGTTTTTAAATTCTTCCCTACCAGCTGCTGATGGCTCCTGCTGGAGGCAGGACGCTGGTCTGGAAGTGCATTGCATCTGATCTGGGATGGCCGCATTTGTGAAATGTGTGAGGTGAGTGAAGTGTAGCAATCACTAAGAGAACAAAAGTCTACGGACTTAAAAAATCCTTGCCATCTCTGGAAAGGGTGACAGGGCTGCTCACTTTTCAGTAACAGGATCATGTAAAGTCAGTCAAGCAAGGAGGATGACAGTGGGTTTTGCAAAGCCTGGCATACTAGACCCACCTTACTCAAACTATGGATCTGAAGGCATTGCAAAACAGGATTAATTCAGTACAATGGGGAACCTCTGCTCAGGAGGGTCTTCGGGGCAGCGGAGTCACTAAAAAAGGCAGCTACTCAGCGGATGAGAAAGGCAAAGGATATAGAAAGGGAAGTCTGCCTGACAGTGCGAGAGCATCACAATAGATGTCCAAGCAATAACAGAGTAGACCCAGTGGAAAGATATAGTGGCAAAAAGAGCAACAGTTCTTCACATGTAGTTTCCTGCAGCCCATGGCAGGAATGATGGAAGGAGCACAGAACTGGTAAAAGGGCTGTCAGTACGGGCAGGCCATCACAGCAAAAGCCAAGGGTCTGAAACTACGTTCAGGAATAGGTCTGCTTCAGCCATCTCACAGTCACACACGGGTTGGTGCAGCAGGCAATGATTTGAGCAAACCTGAGACATAAGCATTATAGGATAGTTACAGACTTAGGATAGAGCAGAAGGTGACACCAAAGGCAATGGAAGAAGAGAAGCAGTGGACAGACAGTGCACGCAAATTAACAAGAGTTATGTCCGGAAATGGGAGAACTTAGAAGTAGCCTCTATCACCAGCAAGTTGCAAGAGCTGTGGAGAGGGAAACACACGTTTCCAGGAGCCTAGAGTCTGCAGGATACCCTAGGAAGTCTGTCTAGACACACAGACACCACCCACTGTAATGGGGATGCCCCTAAAACAGCCGTTGCAATCAAGCAGAGGTTTAGCCTTGGAAGCACTGCCTTGTGCCTTGCTGTGTGTCTGGCTAAGCAGTGCATGAAATCATCTCAAAAGCTACTCCAGAGTGAGTTCACTTGCAGTGACCCCAGAGAGATCTGAAGCTCTCCCACTGTCTCCAACGGCATCAGGCCCAGGGACAGGCAGGTTTCTAGAAGAACATCAGGTCCCTACCAGGACCCCTGACTTTCCATTTGAATTGTTTTTTGGGCTACTGGGGATGAGCAAAATTCTGTGATGGGACTCACTGCAACCCCCTACTCAAAGCCCCCATTTCCAATTCTTTCAAAGCAAATAGCATGCAAAGAGGAGCAGGTTTTACCCAGCCTTGGGCTGCAGCCAATGCAGGCACATGGTTCGCTTTAGCAGGACCGGACAGCATATGGCACAGCGACCTGGCTTGTTGTGAATAATGGAGTATAATAAAACCTGTCAAACTGCTATTGGCAGTTAGTCTGAGGAAAGACTCTGTGTGCCCAGATAGTTTGAGAAAACCTACTTGTCACTGACATGCAAAGTATTTTACAGAAGTAAATATGACATTCATAAAGTGCCTCTGAGCCCTGGATATTTTACCCTCAGTTCCTGAATTTCTACAGGAAAACAGAGATGACTAAGGGGGGAATGCTCACAGCTGAGAGGAGGAAGCTTGGGGAGGGGAGGAAGAAGGAAAAGAAAATCAATAAGCAGTTTGAGATGCAAGAGCAGCAAGAGGAAAGGGAGGCAGGACAGAGAAGTCACTGCCACCAGCAGCTATGCTGGGAGAAGCACGTGACAGTCTGCGTGGCAGCCGTGATGGGGAGCAAAGGAGAGGGTATGTCCTCGGCCGGGGAAAGGGAGGAAGAGGCAGGAGCCTGTCAGAGAGGGCAGGACCGTCTGACTGGCTCTGTGATAGACAAGACCTTTGTGGGTGATGGGATGGCCACGTTTCCAGTGCTAAAGCGGCGCATCTGAAGACAAAGAATAAACACTGGGGTCCCTTTGTGTCTCATCCATCCATCTAGCCAGTACCAGGAAGTAGTGTGGGCTGGGGGAAGTCCAGATCTTCGTCCATAAAAGCTCAACCAGTGCCTGGGCTCCTTGACATGTCTGTGGAGCAAGCAGGGCTGTGAGGCAGCCTTGCAAGAACAACACCTGCCGACCTGCAGAGGTCTGACAGAGCAGAAGAGGTCAAAATTAACCTTGAATCATCACTTGAGTTATCAGGCTGAGCTTTGATTTGAGGTTGCATCTCTGGACAAAGTACCACAGGCTTATGGGCATCTCAGCCCGGGCATGTTTGTGTTTTGCATCTCCATCTGGCCTTGGATTTGGCCAGCTTCTGCAGTTGTCCTGCTCCCCAGGAGCATCACTGGGGATGCAGAAGTGCTGCTTAGTCATTAGCTCCTGACATTTCAAGCATCATTCTTGTTTCTTCAAACAAATGCTGAAAGGGCACCCCGTATAGCCCCAAATACTTCAAAATTTTGCTAATGCTGCTTACAGTGACAGGTTCATAATATCAATGGCCTGCTTTAGCTGTGCTAAATGCACTTAGATGGGAGCAATAGCGACAATCTGGAATTCAGAAAGTCTACAAACAGGCAGCCCCATTTTAATTAGTTGAGTACAGAGACTAATTAATATGCAAATGAGGAGCTTACCAATATTAATCATCTGTTTTACTAGCCTGCTTTACTAAAGAGTTTCTAACGAATTTGCAAATGAAGTTTCCATGACATTAAAAATCAGCTAAACACCTATCTGAGAATACTCTCCACTTCATATACGGGAAGAGAGAGAGTGGGGGCTTTGTTTCTTTGGAAGGAAAACAGCAGTGACTGAAGCTAATTTTGTTTTTGGCAAGTGTCACTTAGGCCGACTGAGTCAACCTTTTCCAAACCCTAATTGAAAGCATTTCAGCAAGCTAGACACCAGAAAGGGCTTGGAACAGGAGTCATGTTTTTGCATGCGTGTGTGTGCACACGTGTATGTGCTTGCACAGCAGGACAATTAAAACAAACCTCGTCAGAAAAACGCTGTCTACCTTTAACATCTACGATTAGCTGTCAACATAGTGGAACATAAGCCCTAAGCAAAGTCGTACTAGTGTCTATCTGCTCTGATTTTTCCTAGCTATGCTCTTGCAAGTAATGCCTTAAAACATGGCAACTCAAATCATGCCCCTGAGCCATGCCACTCTTTTCTCTGCTAGGTTTACATCTTGTGCTTTGCTGAGCTTGCAGGTGAGTTTGGTGGAGCTTCTTCTCAAATTTACTCTCTGATCTTCTTGTGTTACTTCAATGCAATTTTGGGCAGCTTCTCTTCACTTCCAGGAGGTAAATCAAATAAAGAACATTTTAATTTCCAAAAAATCTACCATAGCATTTCTGTATCTCTTGGCTTTCTCTTCATATCCCTTTACCCTGAAGTTCCCTCTCTGAAAAGCAGAGCCTAAATTCTTGGCACGATGAGTCCCCTTAAATGACTGAAAAAGTGCGAAAGAGATTTGCAAATTTCTTCTTAAATCACAGGTGGGACCAAAAATCTGCCAGCAAGATACTTCAAAAAATTAAAAACAGCCTTAAAAAAATGATTCCAAAAACACTGGCTGATTTTCAGTGCCAGTGAATGGAGCTTGGCGGGTGGTTTGGATTAAAGAGGTTCCTGAGGTTGCAGAGCTGGAAAATGGAAATAGCTCAGCAGCACCTGCCATCCCTCCCGAGATAGGCTTCTCCCTCCCGGCTGACCACGCGGAAGATACACATTTCATTTATTTGGAAACAAGGCCTGGGCTGAGGCTGCCCTTGCTCCTCATTTAGCTGCTCTTAAGTGACAGCCAAGGCTTCTTTCCTTCTGAGCAGCGAAAATGAGAGGATAACTGTGTTCTGTGCTCACTCTTAACACTCCCTCAAAAAACCTACTGCAGCTGACTGATAAGCAATTTCCCTACAGCTGCCTGGAAAATGGAGAATATGTTTAATTTTAATGTTTAAATTTAATGCAGGAGTGTTGCTGACTCTTCCTCCCAGCATTAGCCCTTTTCATCACTCTTTCCGTGATGTTTTTAGACCCCAGGCTCTTCTTAGGAGCTCAGGAGCCAATCCAGGGTGAGCACCAGGAATGGGATAACACTTAAATGGTTGTAGGACGTTGCAGGGGACAAGGCAGGATGGGCTGTGGGTGCATGTCTGGAAGAACTTGGTGTGCAAGAAGGGAGACAAGGGTGGGGAAGGTGAAATCTGGAAGATGGCACATTACTGTGGCAGAACCTACAGGCTTTTGATCTGCAGTCTGTTTTCTTTTACTGCCTTTGTCCCAGCTAAACCCTTAAACAACCATTTGTAATTAAAACCCCAACTAGCAACCCTTGCTGAAGTCAGCAGGTGAGAGAGGGAAGACAGGAGAATAGGTGAGACCTTTGCCCTGCCTTGGATAGGTGTTGCAGACCCTTGCCCCCTTGGAGAGCCCCACATTAGTGTCCTCACAGGAAGCGAGGATGGGACCCCAGGGCACTTTCGCTGTGGGTGACACTGCCCTCGGGACACAGAGGCACAAGATGAGCACAGCAAGGCTCTTCCACCATTGTAGTGCAGGCACCACACGCAGGCAGGATCCCAGCCACACGCTCCCGCTCTTGTCCCACTTGCAGGACGATCTCCGCCTCACCCCTCCAAGTGCTTGTGGCTCATCCCATCTTCCCAGCCTGAGCTCCCTAACCCCCTGCCTGAACCCTTGCTCTGGCCACTAGTGCTAGAAACACACAGGCACCCACTGGATTCCAGAGCCACAGCCTGGGCATGGAGCAAGCTGGGGAACAGGAGCTTTGCAACTGGTTCCCTGAGGAATACCTCCCTATCGAGCCTCAAATTCTTCCCCTGTGCTAGGGAACCCGCCTCTGCTGGGATTTCTTATTATCTGGAAATTCTTTCTAATGGTGGGAAAATGTGTATTTTTCAGTCTCCTTATTCCACGAAACGGCTGAATGGCTTGGGTTCATATTTTCCCAGATAAATTAACTCTGGAGCAGTGAGGAGGACTGGCAGGTTGCAATCCCCAGAATGAACATTTTAGAAAGTTATGAGTGACTGAAAAAATGGCAAATCCAGCAAAAAGGTTACCTGGCTTTAGCTGTAGCTAGCACAACACCAATATCAGCAGACAGAAAGAAGGTGAGCACATATGATAGAGAACTATGATAAATACAGCAGAGTGATACCATTTGAATGATATTAGCAAGTTAAATTAGCCTCAGAACTTAGAGTCTGTAAAACAAGCTCTTGCTGAGCTTAAGACTACTAGCAATATTCCCATGGGGAAAAGAAATCCATTAATTGCAAAGTTTTTGGGTTTTTTTTGTTTTACAGGTAAATGTTTTCTCTCAGTATTAGCAACACAAATAACAGCACTGTACTAGAATCCAGTGGTGGACAGCAAAACTGTGTAGCAACTGGCTAAGGAATGTCAGAAAATATATCTTTTTTTCCTTTTTTTTCCTTCCTTTTTTTTCCATGGAAAGGTAAAAAAGAAGTGAATGCAATGAATAGATTAGGTTATTTTAAACAGAAAATTCCAATGTGTCAATTTCTAGGGTAATTTTGGTTCTGTTTTTTAGAAAACATGCAATTTTTAATTTGACTTCGTTATTTGTAGAGCATGTGAAAACTTTCAGGGAAAATGAGGACTTGTCTTTCTGTTCTTCGAAGAAAAAGGAAGAACAGGAAAAAAAGATATAAAAGAGCAAGTTTGGATTAAAAAAAAAAAAGAAAGCAGTTAGGCATCTCATCACTGATACAGAATCAAAGAAAAAAGACTATGGAAAAAGTCTTTCCACGTCTTGATGTCATAGTATTCTATATATTCCCCTCAAAATATTTCAGTCCTCTGCAATTAATAATATATTTTTGGTTACTTATATGAATCTTGAGTGGGAAAGGAAGCTTCTGCCATTTTAATTCCTTTGTTAATGTCTTTATGAATGCAATTAGCACTTCATTCACGCTTCTTTGTCTCTGGATCCCATTATGAGATGGCTTATGCCAACTTCGCTCTCCCAGGAGAGGTGAGGCATCACACAGCACTCCACTCAGCTGTGTGGCTGAGCACTGACAAACTCAATTTACAGGAGGAGAGCGTGAGATGACACTGCACAGTTGCAGTTGCTGTGATGTGGACAAATGGCCTCTTTAATTCCAAACAAGACATCACCTATCCTGGGGAAACATGTCTGTATGTAGGTAAATGAAAGAAAAACAAAGTTGATTTACCTGACAAGAAAGTAACCCACCACAGCTGGTCTTAAAACTGAAATATCTAACCGTTCATTCCTGCTGCTATTGTTGTACCCCACCTGCCTACAAGATGCGCATTCAGGTGCTTTTCAGTTCCAAACTAAAGCTAAAAGCTAAAGCTTTTTAGCTTTTAGCTAAAGTCCTGCCTTTTGTAAACCCATCCATACATATAGACCTAAATCGGAGATGGATTTGGCCCCTCACAACATTTCTTTTCTGCTCCAAATCATTGTGACATGAGGTGGACTCCACAAGCTGCAGATCCTGACGCCATATGGCTGAAGACCAGGATTTCTGCTTTACCAGGAGTTGGGCTCACCAAGGCTAGATCCTGAATTCAGGTCCGTCATTGTAAGTTAGGAGGAAACCCTTGCAGTAGTGTGAAACTTGCATGAGGAAAGAGCTCAAGCCGTTTAGACTCTTAGGGGCAGCTTTTCAAAGCTATCTGACATCAACAAATATAGGCTGAAAAGGCCTAGAGTGATTTTTTTTTCAGCATCATCAGGTGCTCAAGTAGTGTAGAATCCAAGGGGAGTGAGAAGCCTAGATGTTCCTGAATACCCCACCAGTTAGTAATCCACACCTAAACACTTTTGGAAGCCAAGCTCTGAACCTTTGCAAAGCCAAGAGCCAAGCAGCAGCCCTGACTCAGTACTGTCCTACCTCTGCACCCATCCAGGTGCAGATCTAAGCCTGTAGGAGCACAGTATTGCGCTCAGCTGCAAAACTACAGCTTTTTTTTTTTTTTGCTGTTTCTGTCAGGGCAAAGGATGGAGATAGTTGCATTTTACCTCCAGGATCAATTCCTTCAAATCACTGCAAATACTCCATGAGGGCTGAAGACTTCCCTCCTCAGAGGGCACGATGAAGACAGTGAGACCACAATCCCTCTCTGACGTAAGGCCAAAAGCTTCTGTAGAGAGGGACAGGGCAAAGAGCCAATTTACTGTGTTGTGTGATGGTAGCTCTTTCCTCCCAGCCTCCTCTTTTTGTGCTGGTCGAGCTCATGCTTTGCCTTCCCTAGCATGTCTTGGCACACAAAGGACAGCAGACATGAAGTCCAGACATTCCCTGTGGGGTTCCTGATCCCTTCTTGCAGTCTTCCCATCCCCAAGGAGCCCACTCCTAGGTAAAGGACACCATAGTCTTTGTCAAAAAAATAACAGGAGGAAGGGAGAACAAAGTGGATTTTTAGGACCAAGGAAAAGAGACAGGAATTCTTTATCTGTTATTAAATGTGCAATTCAAAACCTGGTGAATAGGGAGATGAAAAGCTCCTGCTGAGAAATGGAGAGAGAAATTGCATTTTGGCCTCAGGGAAACCTGTGCCTATAATATTAAAGATGTGCAAATAAATAAATAAAGGCAATGGCTAGATTTACGTGTCTAATATCCTCACATGCTGTGATCAATGTCGATGTTTTACTTTTTTATGAGGTTCTCCAAAAATCTATGGCCCCTTCTTTTATTAATTGTAGAGCCTCATTGCAAAGGTCTTTCGCATGTCTCCAGCAACTAGGTCTTAGCTGTCAACTCCATTAAATTCTATTATAATATGGCATGATTGAATGCTCCAGTGGGATTGGCCAGCCCACGTGTATTAATATATTATGGAGCACGCAGAGCCAGGCACCAGCACCTTGCTGCATTCACAAAGATGCTGTTATGTTTACTTTTTTATTTTTTTTTCTCTCCCCTCTCTTCCTTCCATGCACACGTCTGCTGTTTCACTGGAAATCAGCTTTACCGTAAATAATTCCTTGCAAAAAAAACAATGCAAACTGCTAGGGAGCTTTCCCTGTGCTGTGGAAGCCAGCGGTCTTCCCTCAAGTGAACAGCGTCTCATTCTCTTCCTGAGATGTATTTGTAGGACTTTAATTAGTTTGTGTTTGTACAGTATAAAAAAATCTAAGAGACCTGTGCTATTTAGTGCTAGGGAATATTGAAGAATAGAGGATTTCCCACCCTGCAGGTTAGAAACAGAGATGTTATGCTGAGGGAAGGGAGCAGAATCAGAATTTAAATAGACAAGATCGCAGTGTTTTGTTTTGTTTTAAAGTAAGAAACACCGAAACATCACCACTGGCAGCCTGGAAATGAAGAAATATTTCTAAGCATTGCACCTTTCTCGGGACAGGGAAGACACGTATTTTCAGAAATGGAGAGAGGAAGTCTGTAGCACAAATGCCACATCCTTACAGACCAACAGCTCTGTTTGCTGCGCCTATGGGAAGAAGTGCCTGACATAGATCTAAAGTCCCTCTTCACCATCCCTCCTTTCCCATCCGTCTCGCAGGACGGCACAGCCAGCTAGCGCCAAACTCTTAGCAGACGCGGGCCCGAACACCCGGCTTCAAGCTCTTCCCGTGGCAAAGGCGAGAGCTCCGGCAACGCCGCCTCGCCGCCTCCACCCTGCCCCACGGCCGGCCTCGGCTCGCGCGCCCACGCAGCCTCGTGCCTCCTTGCGCGGGGGCCACACAGCCTGCGCCCAGCCCACCCCTCCGGGCTGTCTGCGCCGGCTCAGGCTGAGGCTTTGCTCCAGGAGACAGGCTGGGCTTCGGCGGCGTGAACGACTAGTGCTCTGCCAGTCCCTCTGAGCACGCAACGGGGCCGGGCACGTGAGGCGTGGGCCTAGTGGAAGAGCTGTGCCCATTGGGGACAGCCCGGGGAGGCAGCACAGGCTGCTGCCTGCAGTGTTTGCAAAGCTGACACCCACTGCCAGTGCCTGTGTGCATCTTTAGCCTGCACTGAGAAGGGTGCCCTCCCCCTCTGCTCGGAAGGCGTCTCAGAGCAGAGCAAGACCACAGACTCAGAGTGAAAATCAGTTCAGTTCAGAACCAGGTGAGATAAAAGATGTTTAAAGGCCTATGCAGCTCAGAGGGCATCTATAACTCCACGAAATACCTACTTGGCCAGGGATGAATCTGTTTGGTACGTTTTATGGTTAGCAGCAGTAAATCAGCACTTGCAGGTCTCCAGAGCGCTCTGCTGGGTTACCGGCCTCTGAGACCATCACAGGCACGTGCTTCGGTGCTTTCAGCTCCCTTTGGCTGTGTTTACACTTGCTCTTGCCAAAGCAGGAATGTGGCAAGGGCAGTACCAGCCAGAGCACAAGCACAGACTAGCTCGAAGGAGGATTAACGCTGTGACCCTCGCCAAAAGACAGTTCCAGCTCAATCGCATTTTGGGGGCCATGCTGAGGTCAGTTGAAAGACCAAACTCCTGTTTGCCCAGCCAAGGAACCCCAGGCAGGAACCGCCTGGAGGAGGCAGCGCTATCTGTGCTCGAGTGGAGCACAGTAGGCAAACCTTGTGAAATCCCCCGGTTATTGGGGTTTTTTTCGGTGTTGTGGGTCACTACCACGTCAACATCATGTGAAATGGAGCATCCTCCTCTTCCTCTCCCCAATTCATGCAGGATCATATTCTGCACTGGTTTCAGTTCCTGTGCTCGTGGCATGCTAATTGCCTCACTCAGAGATGTTGCCTTGCCCAACTCAATCTGCTCTTAAAAGCGAAGAAATCACCTAATAATTCCACAATTCATCCTTAGCACCGCATTCCACTTACTACCCAACTGGAATCATAGACAGATTGATTAATTTGCCACAATGAGGGCTAAAGGCTGTCTAGTATTAGGGGCTGAAGCCAGAGAGAAAAAGATGCTTCTAATACTAATAGATTGAAATTCTTTTCCCAGAGGATATCATTGCCTTTAGCCAATCCAAGAGACTAACCACCAAATTTAGAAAAATAAAAATAAATCCATAAGGTTACAACAGTGATTGGGAAAATAAAAAGCCCAAAAAAAAAAAAAAAAAAAAAAAAAAAACAAAAACAAAAGAAAA
>JAYECN010871400.1:0-20953 GCA_035222435.1 Microcambeva ribeirae | reverse complement strand
CTCTCTTTCTCTCTGAGAAGCAGGAGCAGAAAGGGGAGATCCTTCTCCTTTCCCCAAAGATGCATTTCACCTTTGTGCCTGTGTAGCTCGGAGAGAATAGCCAGTCCACTTTGCCCTTTCTGGAGCCAAGTCGAGTAACAGTAAAACATAGCACGGGCTATGTTTTTCTGGATGCAAGGAAGATGTAAATGTGTAAAATGTGATGGAAGGGGGTTGTTTTTATATATATATATATATATGTATATATATATATTTTATTTCTCTCAGGAATGGTCTGACAGCCCCAGGCTGGAGAATGTGTCTCTCCCAACTACTCTGTCACCCTGGTAACCATGGAGACCATGACGATCGATTAGATGCCATCTGATCTCAACCTCATAAAAAAACCCCACATACACACACACATGCGTACACGCGCACACGCACAAAAACAGGCAGCAGATGGCAACCAGGCCACTAGACCTGTCTCCAGAGAGAGAGAGAGTGAGTGGGGGAGAGGGACGGAGAGACACAGAGAGAGAGATCATGAGGGAAGGGAAGGAAAAAAGACAAAGAGAGGAAGGAGGGAGAGACAAAGAAGCGAAGAGATCGGGAGAGAAAGGGAAGAGGGAGAGACTGGAGCGGCGTCTCAGCTGATGCGGCTGCGAAGGGGCCTGCGTGTTTTGGTGGAGCAATGATCATTTACACTGCCGGCCAGCCTGCCTTGCTTTGAGGGTGGAAAGTGAGACCAAGAAACATCAGGAAAGATGAGAAAAGACAAATACAAAAATACCAAGTAAAATCCCAGGGAAAGGCTGTAAAAGTGCCCTAAATGCCCTGATTTGCACACCTCTGCACCTACCACTGCTAATTGACTCTAGAGCTGATCAGGCCAAACAAGGTCTGTCTCTGAAGTTGGAAAAAGGAGCCAAAATGGAGAGTTCCCTACTCTGCCAAACCCAGAACCATCTGTGAGCGCCAGCCACGCCACCAGCCATGTCACTAGCTCCGTGTCACCCAGTGGACTGCTCTTCCATTCCAGTGATCCCGCATAGGCTACATACTGCAGGGGATGGAGCTGGACCAGCCACCTTACACGCACTGCGCCCGGAGGTTACGTGAGCAGGGACGCTCTCACTAGGCTGGAGCTGGCAGACAGGAGTAAAACTGCCCCAAATCCTTCACGGCAGGGACTCCTCTGTCTGCACTGCACCTAAAGCCATTAGGTCCTCTGCTTGCCTGAGGCTTCTGTGGAGATGCCAGCTAACCAGACAAATCATACAGAGATCTGAGAAGGAACTGTAGAGCAAGGGATTGGACTGGGATCCCAGCAGGCTCTGGGAAAGAGATGCGCCTGCGCCCATCACTGTAGAGGCAGGTACCAAAATGAAACAACTTACAATCCCTCTAAAGTCTCATAGCAAGGGTCCTGGGGTCTGCTTTTCTGCTTCTGTCCACCTTGAGCAGAGGTAGAGCGAGATGGCTTGTAGAAAAAGAAGTGGCAATTCTTATTTAATATGAACTCGTCTAAAGATGAGCAGGCAGGGAGTGGAAAAACGAGGGTAAAAGGAGCAGAAGGTTTGTTGATGGGGAGGTCAGACCTGCATATGTAACTGTACAGCCATCTGGAAGCTAAGGCTAGCATTTATTTGACCAATGATGAATGCTTTATTTCGTGGTAGTTAGTCTAGGCTTCCTTTAATGGGGAGAAACAGGTCCTTCTAGTGTGTATTTTGCCTAACCCTACCACACATCTAAAATGGGCCAGATAAACTGCATTTTCAGGGTCTTCTTTTCTCCAGTGAGCATAAAGGGAGCCCAGAGAGACTCCCTGAGACAAAGTGTGGACATGAGACGATAGCTAAGACTAATCCCACTCCAGATGTCTCAGGGGCATCAAGACCTCTACTAAATAACTCTTTGCCTTGCTTCTTACAGGTCTCCTTTTACAGGCAAATATAACTTGCAGAATCAACAGACATTTAACTTCCCTCCTACCCATGGGGAAATTGCTGTAATATTGCAATTACATCTCAGCAGACAGCAGCTGATCCCTAGGGGAACCTTCCCAAGTTGCTGTCAAAAACGTTAGGGACCATGTGGTTGATACCTTCACTCTGAGGGCACTGTCAGGTGAGGAAAA
Organism: Microcambeva ribeirae; assembly: GCA_035222435.1. Classification (NCBI taxonomy): domain Eukaryota; kingdom Metazoa; phylum Chordata; class Actinopteri; order Siluriformes; family Trichomycteridae; genus Microcambeva; species Microcambeva ribeirae. The sequence goes on along the minus strand of JAYECN010871400.1, from coordinate 18,831 downwards.
TGAGACGTGTTTGAATTCAGTGATTCAGGTGCATTCACAAAAGGCTCTCAAGAACATCAAGTGGGCACCTTGAAATTCAGTAATTGTCATCAGTTATTGATTAACTTTCACCATACTTGTGTAAATGTAGAAATGACAATGCTCCTTTCTTGTGTGATTTTACAACCTGAAGATGCTTCCTGCCTGTTCCAAGGTGGGATTCTGATGACTCTCTGAGGTGGGTTTTCTCTTTGGGCACCAGTGAGCAAGACAATGCTAACTCATCTTCAGTTTAGGGGGTGGCTAAAGAGGACCGTTTGCTGAATGGTGAACAGCACTCCTGTTTACATAGATACCTTCATGGAAGATAAAGGCACAAGATGATACTCTGTTCTCAACTATCCATCTAAAAAAAAAAAAATCACATGAAATTGTTTTGCAACCAAAAAAATACTCTTACTCATGAAACTAAAAAAGTAGCATGACAAGCCACCTAACAGCAGACTGATCAAGCCTTATGTAATCCACCTCATCAGAATAGGCATTCAGCTCAAACTTAGGCTATCATTAAAAAAAAAAAAAAAAAAAAAAAATGTCCTTCGCTTGAGTCTGATCTTACAGTGGGCCAGAGTTAACCCCAGTGTCACTAGCCCAAAGATGAAATTGGTCTAAGAAGGCTAAGGGCCTACATATCTGATATGTAGGATTCCTGAAATGAGTGAGAAATGGATCAGGTATCAAAAGACCAAAGTTCCAGTACCCTTGAAGAAGTGCCATTTCTAAAGACCAATACCATTTAAACAAAATAAGAAACAAATAAGATTTGTTTTATTAAACAAATTTAGTTAAATACCAGAAGCAGCAGGAAGAAACAAGGAAAGCTCTATGACCTGAATTAAACTGAACAAAAAATGAGTATCCCTGTCCACTTTTCACCTTGGGGACAAAACCCAGCCCATCAATAAATTATTCTCTGGTTCCAAATTTCTTCCCTGGATTTTATTAGCAGATGCATAATGGGGAAAGGAGGAGTGACGTTTGTGTTATACAGAACTATGTGTTGCTGAACCAGCCTGCCTTGAGACATGTGGTCTTCCTGTCTTCTTGTGGGGGAAAGTTCATTAGTGTTCAGTAGCTTAAGCAGCTCACATATGGCCAGCTCTTACAAGGTTTTCTCTAGGAGAACTGGCCCAAAGCCCCATAACTAAATTCTGGCTTCACAGAGAGACCAGAGTTGACAGCTGTAGTTGCACTAAGAGTCAACCAGGGGCTCATTCCGACCTTTCCAAATCACCAGTATCTTTTCCAGGTTGTACAATTGAGGGGAGAGAGGGACTATGGCTTTACCAACATTTTTCATATGGAAAGAGATGCAGCAGGGCACTTGACCAGCAGCAGGGATGGACTTAGGCCTTAGTGAGAGGGAGAACAAAAAGCTTTTCAAGCTGGTATCAAGCTGGGTGTAGGTTGGCAGGGTAGAAGCATGTTCAAACATTTGCTGATTATTAATGCATCTATCTTCTAGCAGAACTGAGCATTCACTATCTTCAAGGCTAGAGGGCAACATTATTGCTGTAATATTTTGTCATCAGGCTACCACATTGGGAGGTGGCAGCATGATATTTTTAGCAAAATAGTCTACATCCCATGTGCTTGTTAAACAAGCACAAATACAGGCTCAGTTCCACCTCAGATATTGCAAGAAGAACAGGAACTGTGTGTGAAAAAGGACAGAATTTGGACTATTGGGTTGACAGGGTTTTGCTTTACACACAAGCTACCTGTCTTTCTCCTGTCTACTAAAAGAGCATTGGAATGCCCAGCTTGGAGAAAGTTATCTGCGCATTATCCAGGGAACTTCCTGAAACACACAATAATGGAAATTAATATCCCATAACAATGTAATACAGGAATACAAGAAAAATGGCAAATTTGGTGCACGTGAGAATTTCTGAATGGTTGATTTCTCTGTCTTGGTTCGTAAAGAAAAGTTTGGCTTAAATGTTCCTCTGAAAGATCAGATCATCCAGTTTTGTGTGATCATGAAATGGCACTTGAATAAATTACTTTGAAGCTCAGCAAAGCAGTGCAACCAGAGCAGGCAATGAGCACACAGTCAGCCAATGGGCAGAGGCTTTCCAGTGATGATGACTTAATTGTCGTGGTTTATGTGACCATATCTTTAGGAACACAGGGTGAAACATTTATTTGAGACACAGGGCAAAATATGTAAGTGACCCCAGCTAAGATACCAAATCAAGAGACTTAGAAACAAATATGACTTCATCTTCACAGATACTGGACATCAATAGACTCTCTAACTACAGGTGCTGTGGAAGATAATAGCATTTTTATTTACATGATAGCATGCCAAAGATTAGTTTTATGCACTCAGATATAAAAATAAGCTACTGAACATGAATGGGTAATTAACAGCGCTCGTGCGATCACTCTTAAAATGACAACAATGATGGACAGGCATTAAACAGGGCTCACTCTTCTTGCTGTTTAAATCATGGTTCTTTTCTCACTGATTCAGCTGGGAAAGGAAGCAAATTTCTACCACAAGAAAGTACATCCTTACAGCCTGTTATCAGTTGGCATTAGGACTCTTGGAAATTAGGGTATTTTCTTATCAGTCTCTGAGCTATGGGGTTTCAGCAACAATATGGAATGTGTCTTTCCTTCTCCCACACTTCCATTTTCATCCAAGCTCAGTATTTTCTCACAATTCTGTCTCCTCATACTGCCTCTCACTTTCCAACTGTACACGTAGCCCAGCTATCTCCAAAGGCTATGACCATTCCAGCCTCCTCCATTTCAACAGCTACTTCTCTATCAAATCAATTCTCAGTTCTCACTTCCAAGCTTCTTTTAACCAATAAGACAAGAAAAACACTTCCTTACTTCAACACTAGGCTCTCAAACTCCAAGCTATCAGCTGAAAAAGAAGGACAAGGACATACCCTATATAAAGATCTACAGAATGGCCATTACTATAAGAAAATTCCTTGTAGAGCTCCAGATCTCCTCAAAGATGAGAACAAACTTTAAGGAAGCAACAAAGAGATGATTAAAATAACCACAGATTGGGCTTAATTTTGAGTAAAGTGCACCTAACTTGGACGGCAGTGACCAAGAAAGAAGACTGCACACAAGCAATTGCAAGTACACCAAAAAAAACCGTGGTGGTACAGTTAGCAACAAACCGAGAAATCGTACAAGGCACAGCAGGAAAAAAATGAAATAGGTCTTAAACACACAGGTAGGCAAAGAGAGGGTGACGAGGCACCAGGCCTGACTCATTATGCACAAAGCAATGGTAGGCACAGCCTGACATAAATGGAAGACCTTGATGACCCACATCTCGTGACAGTATAGGGTTGCTAATGAGAGAGGTAAGGCTCCATTAGCTTCTTGGGAAAAGCATCCCCGCTAACATAAATAAATCCCAGGAATAAAATCATCCATCGAAATCAAATGGATGGCACTGAAATGTTTCTGAGCATTTGAGCGAGGCTATGTCTTTTTACTGGGCTAATACAACTCAAGTAGTAACAGAACACGCAACCTTGTGGGCATGCATGCCCTCTTCAGGTTTGAAGCAGGGTAGGGTGCCAGAGAAAAATCTCATGAGGCATCTGTCTGCATTTCTAGACATCCCACCGTCTTTCAGGGTGTGAGTGTCATTGTTTGACGGAAAAGCCTCCCACAGGACGTGGAATCCCTGCTGACTAGCATATTTAAAACTAGGCAAAACACTAGCAAAGGTTTTTTAGTTCATAGGCGTGTGCCAAGAGAAAAGGGAACAGATGGGGACCTCGTAAATCTTTTCCACCTCTAACTCTCATGAGCCTGTTTTCTGTTTAGTGTTGCTTCGTATCTGCATGCTCAATAGATAATACGGAGCTCCTGCTGAAGAATGGCCCTGCCAATATTTGCAAAACATCACTTATACCTGTGTCCAGTTAGAGAAAGAAAAATGTTACTACTAGTATTTGTGTGAAGTGTAATCTCTAGCAAGACACAAAAGCAAGGAAAGAAGAAACACAACTTAGGAAAACAGTTCTATGTGAGAATCTTCAGCTTGGCTTGTCCCGGAAGGGGCAGTGCAGCAAAGACCAGAGCCTGTGGTTGACTGTATCTCTGCACTAGTTCAACATACTTGTCTTTATGACAGGGCCTTAGGCATGACAGCTGCAGGCATGTTAATACACTCATAAGTTTCCCCCTCAAGGATGTGGAAAGCACAGCAGGATCTTTTCTTAATGCTAGGATCTTCCTTTCTTCCTATCTTCCTTCCTTCCTTCCTTCCTTCCCTCTTTCAGAGGGCACTTAACCCAACAACCTTCTTCATTATATGGCTTTTCCTCAAGCCTTTCTCCTGATATGATTCCTTCTAGTTTTTGTGATTTTTCTCAAGTCTGACACAGTGCAGATAGAGAGGGAGGTAGGGAAGAGGCTACTTGGGCCCTGAGAAATCAAACTGACCAGATCCTCAGCAGCATTGAAGAAAATAATTCCCTTCAAAATCAATACTGAAATGCCATTGAGGAATCAAAGCAGCATACAGGAGTGAGAGCAAAAATGCATATAGCTGGGAACAACTATCCTGACTGCATATACCGTGGTGCCCCCATATAAGATTGCAAGTCATGAGGAAATTAATTGAAGTACACAGAGTAGTACAACCATAAGGCGCTGGTAAAGAGTCAGGCCCAATAAAAGTATGCTGACACTCACAACTATCAAAATACTCTTCGCTAGCCTGTTTCTTGCCTTTCTTATTTTTTGTCTTTTCCTTTTCATGCTTAATTTCATTTCACAGACTTCCTAGCACTATGATTATTATTGTTGCTATTATTATTATTGTTATTATTTTTCTGTTGCTTTGTGGGCTGAGAGTTGCAGATCTCAAGAATAAAGCAGATGTCAGCAGCTCCAGAAGATCTTATTCTATTACACAGCAGAACAAATGAGTATGTCAAGGAAGGGCTCTTCAATCTAACAGGAAAACAGTATAAACAGACACAAAATAAATAAATAAAGAAACCCTGCAGGGACAGGCAGGCTAGTTCTGATTAGATATTATGCTAACATGATGCCTACTTTCTACACTAACAGTGTTTTAATACATTTAAATGATACTGGGGAAATAAGTCATGAAATAGGAGAAGAAGCCTTCATGTCAGAAACGATTAAGATTATCCAAGGGGGCCAGACTGCAGCTCTCATGAAAACGCATCTCACAGTGTGGGATTATGAATGTAGCCCAAACAGGATTTACATAGTTCACCCAATGCTATCTCATCACATTTGCCAACAATTGTTTTTCCTGGCTGCCTGAAGCTGGCTAACTAGATACAAATGCCCACATCGACACCATGCTGAGGCACTAGCTACTGGCTGGCTGGCTTCAGGGTGCCCCGTGTGAGTTATGGAAGGGGCTGGGTAGGCATTTGGGCAATGGAGAGTGAGAGTGAGCATACCGGGGATCCTGGGCCCGGGCTGCCCTAGTTAGGGCCACATTTTATGCTTCCAGAGTTGTCGTGTCTCACTCAAGGAGACACCCACCTCCCACTTTCCTGAAGAGGGGACCCCCAGTACCTTCCTGCGGAGCAGCTAAGCAGCCTGAGCTGGGACCTGTTGATGCTTGGTTTTGGTGGGAGAAAGGCTGCAGGCCTGGTTTCCGTCAAGGTCCAGGGCTTTGAAGAGCCACACCATCTTCAGATGGCGGTCCAGCCCCACTGTTGTTTTCAAGAACAACATAACGTCTTTGGACAAATTTACAGATTTCTATCTGCCTTGTGTTCTCCAGTTGCTGCTGCAAAAGGCCCTTAGCACTTGTGATCACCAACTCTCCCTTGGCACTGTCCTGTTTAGAGCTTTGCTAACATCACTAGCCTGGCTAGGCTTCATCTTGGATCTCACCATCTTGCTGCTTTAAGTATTCCTTGTACTTTCAGTTGCATCTCATATTTCTTTTCTTTTCCTCTCACCCTGTGCAACACAGTTGTGTGTTGTTGAGCGTCAACAGCATTCAGGACCTAAGCCACTGCTTTCCAACCACAGGCAACATATTTTTTTAGGCTGAGGCTCAACAAATTCTTCAGTAAAGCTGAGGTCTTCTGTGATACACCTTTCTAGGGCAAGGCTCACAGTCTTAGAGTGTAGAGTCTAAGACTCACAGTCTTAGAGTGTTCTCCCTCCAAACTTCGCAAGAAAAGAGAAAAAGAAATCTTGCCCGCCTCAGAGTGCAGACACAGTAAAACATATCCATCTTGTTTCATACCCTCCTCTGCTTCCCAGCTTCTTCCTCATACTCCCCCATCCCACAGACATGAGGATCTCTAATCTCAAAGGACTTGCATAGAAAGCCTGAATACGCCTGTCTCAAGCTTCATGCAAGGATGTTAATTCTGCTTGTGAAATTATGGCCTTGGGAGACCCTCCATCCCCTGGGTCTTTGCAGTCCCTGTAAACGGCCATTTATTAGCTGTAGCCCATAATTTCCTTACTCCTGTGACCCATCCTGTAATTTTCCTTGAGATGACAAGCTACAAATGAAAAGTGTACTCATTTTTCAGCAATAGTGTATGAAATATGGACATGGGCATGAAATTCTGAATCCATCAAAAGACTAAAGACTTTTCCTGTTCGAACCTAAGACTCTAAAGACCTGGGGCTGGGCTGAGGCCTTCATATTCTGCCAGCTGAAGTCTGCTTAGGCACACAGCAATGACACTGATCCCAATTACCAGTAACTTGATTTACCCAGGTACAAGGGCTCTGACAGATGAGCTTTGATGAACCTTGCGGCAGTAGTTTAAGAACATCCTGGTGACCCTCCTCTCATTACTCCCTTTGCAGATTCGGCAGATGGGAGCATGTGTCCTCCCATGGCTGTTCCACAGCAGACTGGTGCATTAGCTTAAAAGCTCTGCGACACCAGATGATGAACTGGAGCTGCTGAGACTTTCTGTCACAGGGGCAATAACTTGTGGCTGATGGACGAGGCAGACAGCTGGATATGAAAGTAGCCTAAACTGCCACAAAAAGACTTGCCAGCTCATCTGTCAACCCTAAGTGAGCAGTGAATCAAGCTGCATTAGCCTCTGTTCAATACTGCAGAGCTGTAGTTGTCAAGAAGACAATACTCTGTACACACAAGGGTGCAACTCACAACTCAGTGTCCACATTTTGAGACTATGGAGAAAATGAGCCATGAGGAGAGACTACATATGGAAAAAAAATATATATATATATATATGTATATAATCAAGAAGAGAACTTCAAGATGGCCTGTCATACAATCTCTTTTTTTCTTCGAACCTATACTCTGTATGCAAACTGTGGTTGGTAGCAAACTAGAGTCATTAACGTAAAACCAGCTTAGAGTTCAGATTCTGTTGAGTTGAAGGCCCAGTGCTACTTAAATGCCTGTATAGAGACTTTGGCTACCCCTAGTCTGTGTGTGAAATGTTTCAGAAATGTTTCCCAGGCATCGGGGCCAGTGAACAACAGCATCAGGAGGCCTGGAGGTATACTGACATCATAAAATTACTGTTTCTTGGAGTGATGAGCACAGCCTCATCAGGGATAAGAAAGGCAGTTGAGACAGAGCTATAGGGAATTGAACGTTTGACTGTAATTTACAGCAAGGGAAACATCCTTCTGCCCCATAGCCTTCAACATCAGACATTCGTCATCACCTGGAAATGCACAGACATAGTCTATGCTATCCATAGTCTATCGTATGTCTCCTCAGAGACATAGGAATTGCACACACCTTCAAACTTCTCTGCATCTAATGCCCTCCAGCCATATTTTCAGATTCATCTGAAAGCAAGGAGAGCTCGAAACCTTTTTTTTTTAAACTTAAAAAAAAAAAAAAAAAAAAAAAAAGGAAAGGTTGTAATTCTACGTAATCATGACTCCGGAAGAAAAAATCCTAACCAGATGTAATTCTTATCCCAATTCTTATAACCATACAGCTCACTGGAGTCAGTACAAAGCCAATTATAGTTCATCCACAATACACAAGTGGAAAGAAATTGGTCAGTCTGCACCTCTGAATGCTCCACATACTAGCAATATGCTCGCTGCTAATCCCAGGCATTAAAGTTGCTTGAATTTTCAGTGTGCTATTTCATTATTGCTCAGTAAATTTTAGTCTCCTGTTTACAAGGGCAGCATAGGAAATGAGAATGGAGCACACAACAAGGCAATGGAGGCAAGGGAGGGATTTGCTTAGACTTTCCTTTGCACTAATGCATTTCAGGTTGGCCCTCATTAACACCAGCCTGATCTTCCCTAGCAACATTCATAGAATCATAGAATTGTTACAGTCGGAAAAGACCTTCAAGATCATCATGTCCAACCATAAACCCATCACCACCCTGCCTGCTAAACCATGTCCTAAGTGTCTCATCTACACATTTCTTGAACACTGCCAGGGACGGGGACTCCACCACTTCCCTGGGCAGCCTGTTCCAAGGCTTCACCACTCTTTCTGTGCAGAAAGCTTTCATAATGCCTAACCTGAACCTCCCCTGGTGCAACTTGAGGCCATTTCCTCTTGTCATATCAGTAGTTATTTTGGAGAAGCGATTGACACTTGCCTCCCTACAACCTCCTTTCAGGTAGTTGCAGAGAGTATTGAGGTCTCCCCTGAACCTCCTCCTCTCCAGACTAAATAACCCCAAATCCTTCAGCTGCTGCTCAGAAGGCCTGTGCTGCAGCCCCTTCACCAGCTTCATAGCCCTTCTTTGGGCACACTCCAGGGCTTTAATGTCTTTCTTGTAGTGAGGGCCCCTAAACTGAACACAGTATTTGAGGTGTGGCCTCACCAGCCACAGGTCTCAAGGATAGCTAGCTTACCTCACACCACCCTCTTCTGTAGTAGGCTCAGGCTCTCTCACTTTCCTGAGGACAAAGCTGAGTCATAAAGAGGTGAAATTCTCTGACTCAGTAGCTAGCCCAGGTTTAGAAGTGAGAAGTCCTGACTTCCTGTTGCCCCATATCAACATCAGCCATCTCTGGACCTTACATCCAGGCATAAGACTATTGGGAAGGAAGACTGAACATGCAGACTGTTTGGGAAGCTGACCGTGGCAAGCGTGAAAAGACAGCAATCCATATCATAGCAGAAATTAGCATTTCACATTCATCACTTCATGAATCTGTGGTGTGTCTACATCTTGAACATGCATTCTCTTGCCTGCCTCCCCACCCCAAATGATATGGCAGAACTTGCTACAGCAGAAGAAAGATGAACATGAGGATGGAGTTGCTTCCAAACAGGTTGCTAAATTACTGAAGTAAACACATAGATTTAGAATTTTGAGGCCTAGGAAGAGACTGCTGGGGAGAGGGATACAATAAGAGGCCTATAAAAACAGGACAAGTGGAAAAGCTAAAGCAAGGAAGAGGAGAGAGGGAATGGCTGTTCAGTGTTCCTCAAAACCAAGAAGCAGAAGCAAATGAAATGACAGTGTATTTAAAACAAGCAAAAGGAAGGGTGTGTATGTATATAAGTTCCAAAAAAGATTAAACAAATTCATAGAAGACAAATCTTCAGAGACTGTTAAACCTCCCCCCCCCAAAAAAAAAAACATTTCTGAACCAGGAAATCACCAAGTCACTGTTTGCTGGAAGATAAGATACCGTGCTACTACTACTATCACTCACCTTGCTCTCATCCTTCTTCTGCAAGCCTCTGTTATTACCGAGGGTCAGCATGGGGCAAGAAAGACCTCTGGCCCACCACACCCCCGCTCAGGTGGCTTCAGGTTACCCACTCACCACGCTTCCACCCATCTGTCTGATTAAACTGCTAGCAGGCAGCTTTTACCTGGCTATATAGATCACATGCATTGTGAAGTAACCCTTAAAATGCCATTTATGACTCTCTTGTTGCTAGGTGCCCATTGTGTCATGTCTGCAGACATGCTCTTAAACCTTGAACCCTGTTGTATACATCCTATTTTGGGGTTGAAAATTGGACATTTCTATGAGCACCTTCTGCAGGGCTGAGTGCATCCACCTGTGAAGTATCTGGTGCTGTCCATGGCTGGGGAAATAACACCAAACTGGACAGGGCACCTGGGGGGCCCAGAGGGACAGTCCTTGTGCTGTGTGTATTGCAGGACAGGCTTTTTTCTTCTCTGATCGACTGGCTTAAGCTAAATATGATCAATGCTTTGTGGTTGTTTTTATACAAGTTCTACTTCCTTAAAGTGAAGATGAAGGAAGGAAGCGGGGAAATAAAGGGGCAGAGGGGACAGAGGGGAGCAGGTGTGCAACATGAATGGAGGGAAAGATAGCTGCTTATGGAACACAGGAGGATTCAAAACCTCTTTTTTCATCTTTTTTTTTCTTCACAAGAAAGAGCATCCCACATGACTACACACACAGACATCAGATTTAAAAATAGCCAAGTTCCACCTTGGCTGTGGAGGAGTGTAAGACAGAAGACAGATGTGGTGGCTGCCTGCTAGACTTGACGTCCACGGTTTTATTTTCTCATCCTGTCAGCCAGCAGTTGCACACACATGCACAGGTGAGGTCCTGGGTGATCAGGCAGGTTGTATCTGCCTCCCCAATTCCCCAATTGCTCCACCCTAGCCTTGCTTGGTTTAATATACCAGGTTTGTATCGAAATCACCATGTTCCCCTTATTTGTCCTGTTTAGTTAAAAAAAAAAAAAAAAATAGTTTTCATTTGTGTGTGTTTGTGACCTGTCAGTGCTTTGCTAAGATTCACATTCACATCTGTTTTTCTAGGTTATTTTGTTAGCTGTTGCAGGACCTGCTCCACACAGCCATTTCCTATGACTCCAAACTACTTAACAAATGTGATGGCATGTGCTCATCTACTTGTATGCTTCAAAGAAGCCAGGTCTTGCTCTTGCTACCAATTTCCCACTGCTTGAGCAGTAGGAGATCCCTGTTCTTTTTTCATAACTATCTATATTCTACCCATTATTTATGATTTCAGTCAAGTGTATTCATTGAAAACACATGGCACTACTGCCCACATATTCAACACTACTCTTCATGTATTCATGAGCAGTAAAAGCCACAGTGATCTTGCCTAATTTGTTAGCAAAGATGTTTACAAACATGTCTGTATGCAATTTGCCTAAATTGCAGGGCTCTCAGTAATAAGCTGTAGAAAGTCTTGCCATGGGAAACTGTGGATGCTAAAGGGTCATATGGATTCAAAAAAACCCAACTTAACTAAATAGAAGAAAAGCCCATTCCATGCTCTTAACTGAGGTTGATGGGATCACTGTAGGTTGGTGCTGTTTGCACAGATTTCCCAGGCATCTGCCTTTGGTATCAGAAACAGGATACCTTTGGTCTAGCCCACTGTGGCCTGTCTTGTGTGTTTATATATATTTCTTCTGACTTTAGTGTGGTATGATTCATAATATCTCGGTCCCAAGAGCATCCAGGCTGCATTAGGATCTTATAGATACATACTTTGTACTCTATATACTGAGCTTGGCATGATAATTATCTCATTACTGAGCTATGATTGCGAACAGAAAGACTTGGAAATATCCCAGACCAGAATCACCTTAAAATTGAAGCTGGTTTAGTCTCTTCTGCATAATAAGAAGGTATTCAAAACTTTTCAGCTCAGCAAAAAGAAGGCTACAGAAGAAGGCTACTAAAGAATTGTGACCTAGAAAGGACCGGCAGATATCTAGGTTTTCTCAGATGTGTCTTCATTCTGCTGTACATGCTTGCCCAGGTGCAATTTTCCCATTTCTCCAAATTCTCCAGACGCCTGACCAGAGCAGCCACAATACCTGTAGCTATGCTCTGCATATCCAGAAAACCCAAGATAGTAATTGGTGCACCCAGGGAAGTCATATGTACACCACACATGCATACACCTGCTTAGAAAATCCCTTCCTAAACCTGACAATATGGTAATGGACAGCTCTTAATCTAACAGACTAAGATATAACAAAACGCTGTGCACGGATGCTGCAGGCACACGTACTCATATTCCGCAGGTTTCAACATTGCGGAAAACTGGCTGGCAGAGAAACTTACTGAAAATCATGGTGGATCTTCAGCCACCACCAACATTTAGACCAAGAGAGGATATTGTTTCCAAAAGATGTGCACACATTCATGCAGAAACCAAACTGGGAAGTCCTATGACCATTGACTGGCAGTGGTCCCTTCTGCCTGTAAAAGCTCTGCATCATCCTCCATCTCCTGATACACCCTGTCCTCAAGGTAGCTGTGAATATTAACTAACATTGCAAGGATGATCTTCGGAGATGTCAAAAACAACAGTGAAGGGTCTTTAACATCCCAGTAACAGCACTTGGCTCTTTAGAGTAACAGCTGGAGGTTGGTCTTAGTGTCACAGATGGTCTAGTCCAGCAGATAAAGGGAAGTCCTGGAACCAAAATAGATACGAATGGACATTAGCCAAAGGCTGGAAGTAGAGGCAAAGAAAAAGATTTTGTCCAAAAGCCACAGATTTCTACCATTTACTATCCTGGAGACAACTGGTTTAAACAGAGACCGTCACACTCACGCTTGCAATGGACCAGCTGGGAAGCCTGTCTGTTGAGCACGAGTGGGCAGACCCCAGCCAGCGAGGCCTTGCATCCAGATCTGGCAGCTCCCATTACTCTGTTTGTGGCTGAGAAGGAAAGCTATGTTCCTTTTCCCATTCCACAACTCAAGGCTGCCCCTGCCAGCAGCCTCAAAGCTCCCAACTAGTTATTAAAACAGCCTCAATCCCACTGCCTAGACAAAGCCAAAAATGAGTGGTAGAAAACAAAAAATATCACCCAAATGTCCAAGGAAACAACAAGCAGAGCCACTGAACTATATCCAGTGCAGATTTTTCAAAAGGACAAGGCTTTCCATGGCTCAGTGTTCTAATTTGTTTGACCATTTATTTTCAAGGAACACATCCAAGAGTGACAAGCTCCATTTATTTCAATGGGCAGCATATGCCAGCAACTCGAATGGCGTATGCTATAAAAGAGAATGAATGTTCTCAAGCGTTCTAGAAAGCCGTCCTTTTGCAGACAGAGGACGTGGCGGTAATGGAAGTATCACTCTGCTCTGACAAGCAGCTCCATAAAAGTGGCATTGTGGCTTCCCAGGTCTGATGTCGCTCCATGGCGGCCCTATGAGATTTCTTCAGATTGCAAATGAAAAATGGTTGTCCTAAAACATTACCCAGTGCTGGAGAGCCCAGCTGAGTTCTTTCATTCTTCTATTTTCCTGGGCCAGAATGACATTTCCATGGGACAGATGTCTAAGTTGTTATGGCTGTACCCTTGTAGTAAACTTCTAGTAGTTAGAGGCCAACTCAGGATGATTCTCATGAATGACATTACCTTCAAATTGCGACATGAAATGAGCCTGAGATGTTCATAAAAGTGATACCCATTTCCATAAAACAGCATGACATGGCAGCAGTGTTTTCAGTCTTGCCCCTTCTGACCACATCCTGAAGAAAGTCCTGTTCTGTGTCTCGCCTTCCCAAAACTCAATCCCACTGATACCCTGGAGAACCCTGGGTTAACAGCCTCTTGCAGACTCACCACTACCTATCACTTGAAAGTTGTTGGTGGCCTGAGACGTGTTACTGATGGCCTGTAAGTGCTATAGGAGTGGACAGCTTTTATTCATGATGATTAATGAATTCACTAAGATTCATTCCATGCTAAGGCTTATTTAGTGAGCAGTCGAGGTCATAAGTTTTTATAGCATGCCAAAGAGCCCCAGAATAAAACAGAGTGATTTTCTTCTTGCTTTTCAGTGAGATGGTCCCTACAAAAGTGGAGTGTGTTTCTGCTGATGCTGAACCTCTCTTTGGCCACCTTTCCTTCTCATTACACACAGGAGGTCATGGACACCAGGAGGTGGATGGGTGTTGTGTGAGCTGCAATGGCATCTGCAGAAATTCAGGTCCACTTTTCCTGTGCCCCCATCCCTCAGGGCAATGTCTCAAGACAAGTAAAGTGCAAGAGACGCTCTGACAGCTCACTTTTGTAATCCCAAATGCAATCCAAGATTATAATCCCCAAATGTAATCCCATGTTCTCCTCCAAGATACATCTGCCCACTTGTGTTTCCAAGGTCACTGTAGTGATTCTGGCCTCTGTTATGACTGCTGCCACAGAGTTCCCGGTAGCCTCCCTGGTGCAAACTGTGGAGTCCTGTTCATCAGGTTAGCTGTGAGTCAAGCAGAATGGAGGAGTGCCACAACAGCAGTAATTTACATCTGAATCTTTCTGGCAGGATAGGTGAGATTTTGTTCACTTCTCTTCCCAATGGCAGAGAAAATTACCTAGTCCCTGCCCTTACGAGCAAAAGCACCTACCTGAGGATTCTGAATCGAGGAGAGCTGGCACCAGGATAACTCCCCTTTCCATGGAGAGCAGACACCTCACAGTAATACCTGCCTCCTTCCCTCAAACTTGTCAGGAGGTCTTCTGCAAATTACGAACACACCTGTTGGGATCCACTGAGCAGGTGGGTTGAGGGGAGGAGCATTTCAGGCTCTCCAAAACAGAAGCTGTGCTGGGTTTCTGTTGTCTGCCTACTAAAATAGGCCTTGAAAAGCAGGTCCTGGGGCACTCAAACATCACCTAGCCAAGCAAATTCATCGTCCTTCTGCAGCCAGGAACCATGTTAGATATCTGTAGATCCAGTGCTGGTATATGGAGTCAGAGCCCCTAAACAGACACAGGATCCTGCTGCCTTGGAGATCTGTTGTAGGTGGGGGAAGGGAGAAAAAAAAATCCCAAATTTCCCTGGAAGAAATGCTCGTGAGAGTCCTCTTGTAGAGATTTCCTCTTCTAATTGAATGGTCCTGTGTCAGCTGCCCTGCTTGGACTCCGTATTCCTTGCCTTGATATCTATCACTTTTTTAAAAATCCACAAATACCAAAATTACTGAAGCATGTTACTCATTAATAATAAATACTTACAAGAGCAGAACCTCTCCCAATCCAGAGAGCCCCCAGCCCATTGCACATGCTACTGGGTGAACAGCGAGCATCCCTGCAAGTGTTTCCCTACCGTCCCTCCCTCACTCCATCTCCCTCACTGCTGGGATCCAGGGAGAGAAACAGCTCCAGGGAGACCAGGCACCCAGTGAGCAGCCTGGTGAGCTCAGCTCCAGGCAGACGACTGCACCTCTCCCTATGTGGGGGATCCAGAGGGATCCCTTCCGCACCGGTTCCTGGCACAGAAAATTTCCCAGGGAGGAAGACCGTGTTATGCTGAGAAAAGTGTTTAGAGCCCCCACTTGATGGGTTCAGCTTGGAGGGAGAGGGGGAAAAGGCAGGAATCAAACCTGGGAAGGGGCTGTGGGCTAGGAGGGGACTGTGTCTAGGTGGCTGGCAAGTGCCACCTCAATGCCGAGTCCCTCCTGGCTCCAGCGCAAAGGGACCTGGCTCCATCCATTCCCTGGGGAGCAGGAAAGGTGCAGAGCCGCAGCTCCCCGCGTGGGGTCTGTGTGCCGGGCCAGGGTCTCAGAGGGACCCATGGGGGCCTCTCCGCCCCTCTGCTCCGGCTCCGGCAGGGCTGTGCCTGCCATGCACCGTGGGGGGACGTGGGGATCACAAAAACAAATGCACTAGGAAAACAGCCCAGCGATTCTCCACATGTTCAGCATACATGATGCAAATTGATGTTTAAAGCGTATTTATTAGCTTGCATGTGAAATGCCAGCGGTGTTTTTCTAGATCAGTGGGTATCCAATTTTTTTTTTTTTTTGGATGAGGGGGAGGGCAAAGCAGGGAGACAAGCACGGCTAGCGACTGTATATCCAGAGGCTAGGGTTTATATCATGGGCTGCTCTCGACTGTTATAATTTGTGGCACAGATTCAGCGAGAATCTGATCCGCTGAAAATATTTGGGCTGTGAAAACTCCCACACTGTGACAGATGTCAAGTCCAATTAAGTGACTCGTGTCCAGGTTTCTGTCCAATAGGATTTCCCATTAAATATCAATTTAAGAGGGGGGGGAAAAAAATACCATCCCCTTTTCTCTGAGCCTTCATCTCTTCCAACCATCTCCAGCCTGAACCCTTTGCTACCAGGAGAGGATCCGCACGCAGCTCCCGCTCTCTCGATCCGTCCGTCTCTGTCGCGCCACCTTCCACTCCTCTCCTTGGCTTCACTGCCACTACGGGAGGGGTGGCAGGCAGGAGCTACACTTTCTTTTTGCACCTTTTTCCCGCACCGACGTTATCTCTAGCAGCCTTTCCAAGCCCGTGGCAAGACTTTTTTTTTTTTTTCCTCGTTCGCTTCGGTTTGGTTTTTGTTTTTAACCTGGTCGTTGCTTTATTTATCCTCACCCGCGAGATGCAGGAGGAGTTGGGAAGCTCAGGGGCGGATGGGGCTCGCGCTCATCCTTTTGCCCCCTCTCACCAGCTCTTGAAGCATCAGAAGAGAAACTAAGCCAAACATTTATTCCCTGGCGGCGTCTCCGCCGGACCAGTGGACAAGTGAATTTAAAAAAAAAAAAAAAAAAGCTGCACATTACACCAAAAAAAAAAAAATAAAAATAAAAGGTAGGGGGAGGAGAAGGAGGAGGCAGCGACTGTCAGCGCCGCTCGCGGGGTGCCCGGCCGGGAGCCCCGCGCCGCCTGCGCCCGGGAGAGGCCGAGGGGGCGGGGGAGCCGCAGAAATCCCGGCTGGTGCTCCCTCTGCATCCCTTTTGTTATTTATCGCCAAGAGGAGGACGAAGAGGAGGCGAGGAGGCACTTTCCGGCACGTTTTCTTTTCTTTCTTTTTTCTTTCTTCTTTTTTTTTTTTTTTCCCCACCCCACCTAATTCCGACTCGTAACAACTGCCCGTGTCTTCTGGATCCCTGCCCCGAATTCGCGGGCGGAGACAGATTTTGATGGGGGAAACGCTTTTTCTCCCCTGATGTATCGTAAGTAACTTAAGTTGTTATTTATACTCCGCAAACAAACATTGCGATAACATCTCCCGTCTCTGGAGCGCTGGAGGCCGCGGCGAGGGATGCGACCTGCCTTTTCCCGTCTGAGCAGGACACTTTTCCGCCTCTAATTCATTTTATTTTTATTTTATTTTTATTTTTATTAATTTTTCCATGCTCCGCTCCCGGAGTTGCCTTTGAACTGTAAAGGAATCGCCGAGGGGGCGAGGGGACCTGGAAAGAGAGGCTGTCCACACGACTCCACCGAGGTAAGCAGCCTTAACGCTATAGTCTTTTCCAGGTAACACGGGTATGGGCCTATTTAAAAGAAAAAAAAAAAAAAAAAGAGAGAGAGACACAGAGAGAGAGAGAAATCCTCTTTCCAGATCGGATCGCCGAAAACAAACGCGCGGATAAAAACAGATCCAAAGAGAAAACCCAGCATCCAGCGCAGAGAAGCCTTTAAGCAACTTTCTCCGGCCACCACTAATTGCCCGTTTTCATATGTCCGCCCGGCAAAGGCCCCCTGGAATTAGCGGGCGTTGGGGCGAGCCGGCTGTCCATGGCAAGGGGATTTTAATCCTCCCCTTCCTTCCCCGGAGATCGCTGCCCGCCGAGCCGCTTTCTCCGCTCCCTGTTTCCGACGCCCGCCCGGCGGGCCTCGCTGCCCGCGCGCGGAGCGGAGCGGAGCGGAGCGTTTCCCCGCGGGCTGCCGCCCGCTGCGCCCCGGCGCTCGCGCCTCCTCTCCTGCTCCGCCGCCTCGCTCTAGCTGGGATCCAGCCCGCGCGTGCGGAGCATCCGTCCGCCTGCTTCCTCCTTTCGCCCTTATTTATTCCCCCTCATTTCTTGCATTCTGCCGACGCGAACCGAGAGGGGCCTTGCGGGGAGAACGTGACGCGGGAGCCCTTGGCGGGCGGCTCCGGTGGGCGCGGGCGCAGCAGCCCTGCCCGGCCGCTGGCCACGGCCGCCGCGCGCGCTCGCGCACATCTGTGCCCAAGGTTATTCCCTCGCTGCCCGCCGTATTGTTTTGTCACACGCCGGCGTGTCCGCGGACGCTGCCGGGTTTGTACTGCTGTCTGCGTGACAGATGGTGCTCTGCGAGGCCGCGAGAAGATACGATTCAATTTTCTTTTGAAAGGCCCGGCCGCGCTTATTTATTTATTTATTTATTTATTTGCCCTTCCCTCCCCCGCCCCCCTCTTTTCGTGCAGAAAGGGGAGAGGAGGGAAAATTAAAAAAAAAAAAAATGGGAAGGTTCGGGCGCTGCTTTGGGTTTCCGCTTTTTTTTTTTTTTTTTTTCTTTATTTTAATCCGTGTTTAAAAGCCTCCGCTTCGCCAAACACCCCCTATCTGATCGCCAGGAGCTTTCCATCCGAACCAAACCAGCAAGAATAAAAAAAAAAAAAAAGAGGCAAGAGCAGTGGGAGAATCCCTCAGAAACATCGGATCCCGTAGTTCTGATGGGGGAAATTCGTTTCCCCTGGCCTTGCTGTGTTTGGGGAGCCTTGAGCTGCTTTTTTTCTTTTTTTTCCCTGTGTTTCGGAAGGATCTCCGCAGCGCGCAGCCCGCCGAGCGCTGCCGACAGGGAAATGGTTAAGCAGAGACTGGCGGGGGGTGGAGGGAGGCGGGGGAGGGAGCCCAATATTAAACAGTAAACAAAACAAAACAAAACCGCTGAATATCCAGCCCCCGGATACCGACTTAGTTTAAAGGACCATTTTCTGCTCCTGCTCGCCCGGCCCGTGTCCGCGAGGCCGGGAGATGCCGGGAGGGTGCCCATGGCGCTGCTGAATGCCGGCGCAGCCTCCCACGCGCAGCCGCTGCTCCGAGGAGGCAGCGCGGCGGGGCCGGGGGCTGCCGGGGCCGCCCCGCGCCGGGGCAGCGGCGGCCAGAGGCGGCGGGGAGGGCCG
>JAYECN010871292.1:0-40762 GCA_035222435.1 Microcambeva ribeirae | reverse complement strand
TTTGGAAAATCAGTCCTTCACATAAACTCATCTCCAGAAATCCTTCAATAAACATCAGATTGGAAAGTAAATATTTTGGGATGGGGGTCCTCTTCTCGTGTACCCTTTTAAAAAGTTCCTTCCTGCTGTAAGGAAGGCTGGAAGGCATTTCTATGACAAATAAATGGCTGCATGCATGGTGCCAATGGAATAAAAGCCAGCACATATAACTGTGCTAACAGTCTGCCTTACGCTTATTTCTTCCTTAGCATATAAGCCAGGAAGAATTATTTTATTGTTTTAGCACTGCAAACAGTTGTTATTAGTGTATCTTATTTATAGTCAGTTCTTTGAGGCACCATAGTAATATAGAAAAATATCAGTTATTTCATCACACTGGTGAATTTAATGAACCTGAAGGTGTGTGTTATTTTAGCACTTGCTGTAGCTCCTGTGAAAACCCAATGGTGCTAAAATCTGTAAACCTGTCACTGCTTAAGTAATAACCTTGTTAAAAGCATCTTCATTTAACTTATTTTAGCTTTTGCAGAATGCAGGTTTTATTTTATCAGTGTAGGGAATAGGTGTTTCCAACCAAACCACTTATTGTAAATATAGTTAATTGTAGTTCATTAATTTATTCTCAGTGTTATTGCTTTTATTTTAACACTTAGTTTAAATTAAGTATTGTCTAGAATTGAGTTCCCGTTTTCAATTTTTTCAAACAAACTCTTAATTTATATAAAATATCTCTGGTTACAACAGTAAATTTTTTTCTGCTATATGGAAAATGCTCTTTGCATTCATTATTATCCCTTTATGCTGCAAGAAATGAGCCTTCTTCCTTAACAGTACAGACAGGAAAACAAAATGAGATTTTTTTTTTAATCTTAACACTGTGGAATTGGACTTATTTCTTTCTTATAAAAAAAAGAGATAGAATGAAATATTGAAGGTCTGTGTTCCAAATTATCAATTGATCCCTGCAAATTCACACCTACAATTATTGAAATTTTGGCAATAAAAAAAAAAAAAAGGTACTCCCTGCTATTTTAGTATCATTCAGCAAAAGGGAACTGTAATTTGCACCATCACTTTTTTATAGTGACCATGATACTCCCTACATTATTGCACTATGGACCTGTTTGTTCCAAATGATAAAAGCATCAGGTACCTACTAAATTTTTACAAGGTTTGCAATTATTCATCCCTTAATGGTCTTTCTTGGAGGTCTGCTGTGCTCCCCTATGCTGCATGGCAGCCACAAGACATCTTGGGCGGAAAAGTCCACAGAAACTGATGTTCAATGGCAAAATATCCCCAGCTCTGGGAGGCAAAGTAAGGCTGTAGTAGACTGAATGTGTTGGCTGCTTTAAAACAAGCACCAGAACAAGGATGTTTCCATTGCATTGCCGTTTCATTGAGTGCTCTGTGTCTTTTTTCCCATAGTTTAGACCTCCCTTTCAGCGTGTTCCTGTGAGCAGGATGGGAGGCAGAAGCGAGGGTGCTTCCAGCCTCGCCAGCTGCAGCATGTCTTGGGGAGCTGCGAACTGGCAGTGAAGCCCCTGAGAAGGAATCCAGTTGTTCAAGCTTAGCTGGGACTTCTGTTTATACTTGTTTTGCTTGTGGCCTTTAATTTCCAGACGTGCAACCAAAAAGCTTGACCTCAAGTTGGGCTTAAGAAACCTTCTCCACAAGGTTCATTCTGTCGTGGAGCCTGTCCTTGCTGGAAGGGACTTGGACTGGGAGCAAAGGCAAGCACCCAGATACCCTCTCACCTTTTGGGGACATGCCCCTAATCCCTATAATGCAAAAAGACCATAACTGAGGGTATATATAAGGGTATAGAGCCCACAATGATCAATTGCCATTTAGGCATAAAAGAGTCCTCTGCAAATGTACACACTGTGTTGATCGAGCTACAATCCCAGAGTTCCCATAGTAAAAAAGGGAAAAAATAGATATGTTCTGTCTTGCTGGGAGAGCCCTGAATACAGGAAAAAGGTAACAGCGATATCATTGAGGGCTTAAGCTCATATGCGATGGAGCAGCAGAATCGGGGAGGGGAATTTCCTGTTTAATAAAACCCCGAAGCAGCTCTGTGAGAGGTTTCACTCACCTTTTACTGGCATTGACCTGGGTTGGTCTGTAGCTAAACTCGGAGAGCAGACTAAATTCCAGCCTGTATGCTGCTGCTTTCATGGATGCAGCGAACCTCTGTGCGCTCACCCCCAGTGCAGAAAAACAAGCCAACTCCAGGTAAGGCTTTACGTTAATGACCTTTCCCTTCTATAACTTAAAGCCTGTATGCTGTAGTTCTCTGAACCTATAGCTGACACCAGGCTAGAATTAAGTCAACACTATGTTTATAACAGTAGTGCTAAAAAAGTAAGATTAAATTCAAAATTACTGGGAAGAAAATCTGATTTTACTAAAATTTTTGTTAAGCCAGTACACATTTATCCCTCTCATTGACTCACGGATAACAATTTGACCCACATAACTTTTTTTTTTTGTTTCTTAAGTTAGACTATCACAGACTAATTACACATTCTTTAAAGAATTGTTATTAATTATTGAAATATTAAAAAGCTGAAGTCTTTGTTTTTGTGCACTTAGCACAGCTTTTAAAGGATATTATAGAGAGAGAATATGCAGCAGATAGTCTTCAAATATGCACTAGTGCTAGAACAATTTAATGAAATTCACATTTATTTCAAGGATTTTTTTAATTAAATCTATTGGTTGTTGGTATCCGTAAACCCTTAAGAATAAACACCTGCAGTGTTTTATTATGTAAAAAGGTAGTTTAATTGCATCATATTTATCACAGACAAATCAAGCCCTATTCAGAAGATAATAATGACACAGTAATTGGACCAGTAATTGGTTCAGGATGATTCAATATTGTACTAATAATCATAAATACTACTGTCTCCTGCTTTGGTACAAGGCTGACACTATATTATAGATTGGATTTGGTGCAATAAATATGCGTGAACTGGGTCCAGTAGTGCCTAGGTCTTTAGTTCAACTGCATTAGTAAATAACAGGTATGAAATAATGCATCCGATGTGAGCAACCATTCCTAGCTGGAGACACAGGGAAG
Organism: Microcambeva ribeirae; assembly: GCA_035222435.1. NCBI lineage: Eukaryota > Metazoa > Chordata > Actinopteri > Siluriformes > Trichomycteridae > Microcambeva > Microcambeva ribeirae. The sequence goes on along the minus strand of JAYECN010871292.1, from coordinate 37,674 downwards.
ACTGTGCTTTTTTTATCTGTGTCAAGAAATGCATGAAACAGATATCTTTGCAGCAATCTCTCCCTGAGATCCCTACCTTAAGCGTTTCCATCTGCCACAGAAAGACTTCTTCTGGAGGCAAACACGGTTGTGAAGATGGCCCAGGCAGTTTCCACCTTTCTCACTTTCTTTGTACTTTTTTGCCTCTTTGTTGGGATTTGGGAGTATTCCTGAGAAAAGGAGAGAGCAGAAGCTTCAGGGAGGTCCCGTGTGCAAGAGGTGCTGGACGTTTGACCTCAGGAGAGGAAATAGAAAGATGAGGAAGGTAACCCCAAAGTGTCCAAGTCAACACGGGCACCATGCCACCTCCCAAAGGCAAGCAAAGACATTGAGCAGGATGACCCCAGATGGCACCTTCCAGTGGCATGTCCATGACCCGGCTCACCCGTGGAAATCAGCATATGGCCATTGCTTTCTTTGAACTTAACTTCCTCATTTTTGGTTGAAAAACTCTTGAGAACAACCATGATAAAAAAAAAAGATGAATCTTTCTCAATGCCTTTCGCCTTTCTCTTACCTAACGTTGGCCATTAGGTTAAAGCTTCCCCAACACAGATGCCCCTAAGGAAGAGCCCTCAGTCATATTCCAGCATGTAAATAAGAGACATTCAGAGGTGCTTCACCTCCAGTGAAGCTTTGACGAGAATTTTATGATCTGTCCCAGCATGATTTAAGCACCTACTTAGCTTTGTGCCATCAGGAGTCCATTATTAGGTTCATAAAAGCCTGATCCTGATAGTGTGCTGGTACCAAATTGCAATCTACCATTTTTTTTTTTTTTTGTTGCTATTCTGTTTTTATTTGTGTACATAAAACAATATACCAGCTGTATTTTCTTTCTTTTCCTGATGTGTGCATGGGAGAAAGAGGGACACAAAAAGAAAAAAAAGGAAAAAATCTAATCAAGGAAACACAACAGCATCATGGCGAAGGGTCAGTGGTGGGAGGTCACAGTCATGTAGCCGGCCGCTTGTTGATGGCAGGTTGATACGGTACAGCTTGGTGCACAAAGTCGCTCGCATGCCATATAATGATAGCTGTGCGGAGTGAGCTTGTCACCGCGGAGCGGGGCCTTCGCCAGGGCCACGGTCTTTCAGAGGGAGCCAAAAGGGCGTGGAGTCTCATTATCCCTCTAACAATGATCCTCATTCAGCAGGCGTGGAAACTTGCTTTTCATGGGCACGCTGTACAGTCGGCACGGGAACGGAGATAACATGTCCTCTTTATCGCTGGCTCAAAAACGCGGGGTCTACATCCTGCCTTGGTGTAACTTCCCCAACAGCTACAACTGATGCATTTATATGTTTTTTATATGCATTTGTGTTTATTTCCTTTCATTGCTTTGCATTGAGGAGCTGGTACAACAGTTGAAGCCAGGCCTCGGAACTCACCAGGGATTGGGATGGACGCATCACTGCCAGCCTTTGCCACCTCTTTGTGCATGATCACATCCACTGATGATTGCTTTCCAAACCGAACCACACACGGGATGCAGGGAGGCCAAGGAGCACCGGGGAAGGGGGACAGCCACATGGACAGCCCTTAATGCGGCAAGTACTCAAGGAAACCTTCCCAAGACTATCCATTGTAGCAAACACTCTGTGGGCACCAAGGCACCATGAGCAACCCATGAAGATGGAAGATATCACAGCCAAGAGGCACCAGGGGACCATCGTAGCGGAGCCAACGCAATGGAGCCCAATCGCCTGGGCAGCAGAAGGCTGGCAAATCCAAACCTCCCTCCCTCTCCTCTTTTCTCCTCCTTCCTCATCTCCATGTTCCCTCACGAGGCTGTTTCACTGAGCGCCGGGTCTTCCCCTACCTACGCGGTGGGGAAGCAGGACAGGTGAGGCGGCAGGAGTGCCAGCACCGCGCGCAGCCGCCAGGCAGGCCGCGGAGGTAGAGGAACAGAACGTGTTGAAAGCATCATGATCCGCAGCCAGGAAATAACAGTTAGCGTATCCCTGAATGACATTTACAGGAAACCTATGTTTCCTTTTCGGGGCCATAAGCTGCAACAAACTGGTGTGTGCAGTCAGCCCTTCCCCATGTACAGTATGGATGCCGCAATTTTCTCAGCATATGCTCAGCTGCGTCCTTCTGATGGCATCCACCTTGGCACCTTTCCATCTATAGGCATGGAGGGATGTCTTCATCTTCTGCAGGAGGCTGGGGCTACTGCCAAAGGCAGGCATCCAAGCACCGCGGGCAGGGAAAGTGGATCGCTTCGGTTCCTGAATAAGGATTAGGCTTTCACAACACCTGAGCAGATAAAATCCTGCGGAGACTCCATGACCGGAGCCAGGAAACGCCGCGGCTCCGCTCTGTAAGGCTGGAGAGAGGCCTCTCTAGCCAAGGTGGATGTCTTGCAGTAGAGCAAATTGCAGGAGATTTAGGGAACAAATGGCAAACAGGCAGCCATGTGTGGCACGTGTGTATGAACATTTTGGCGACCTTGGCACCGGTGCTTTCTCAGCGATAAATAACACCAGGCAAAAGCCTTTAATATATATATTTTCAAATGTATTTTTAATCACAAGCAGCAAACAAACAAACAAACAAACAAACAAACAAACAAAAACTCTCATTTTTCCCCCACCCCAGAAGCCTATCTTCTGTGAAAAGTCTTTTCACAGTATGGGCCAAAACCTACTTTTCTTAGTGGAGAGAGAGGGATTTCACTGGAGTAAACAGGATACCCCGAATTAAGGGCAGGATTTCATCTCTATGCTGTTTTATCCTCTGTACTTTTGCTGTATCACATGCACTTAGTTGAGTAGAACAGACTTTATTTAGATGTTGAGTGGCCTGGGAAGTCACTCTCAGCAAGGAGGAGAGCATGCCTTTTGCATAAAGTCACAGTGTAGGGTGTTTACATTAACTTAAAGGGAAAAAGTAAAATAAATAAATAAACGAAAAGCAGAGCCACAGATGTATGAAGTCACACACAAAATCAGATCTCTCCTGCACTAGAAACACAGGGATATCTCTTTTTCCCCCCTTTCTGATCGGTTTGTTTTGCTGAAATGAGCAGATAACCTCATGGATCAGGCACAAGTCTTGTACACACAAAGAAGACATAGATGTGTATTAAAAGCTGTTTTATGGCAGTCCACCTGACCAGAAAACCCCTTTTTTTTTTTAGCTCAGTCACATGAAAGAAGTTGTCTCCCACGTGCTTTTCCTGAAGAAAGGATGACAACACAGGGCTAATTAACAACAAGGAATAATTGAACTATGACAGTAACTATCTACCTTTAAATCAAAGGAAGAAGGCAACCAATACTAAAATTTAATCTGTCCTCTGGGGCTGGAGGCAGCTTACAGGTTCAAGTCAGATAGCAAATGCAGCTAAATGGCAGGCAGGAAAGATCATGTGACTGGGGGCTAAAAACTAATTAATCTCCATAAAGCTGTAAGTGAGGTAGGTAAGATGACTTGGAATCTGATTACATTATTGCATTTAAGGAGGGAAAATGCAGCATGTATTTTTCATGTTGATTTTAACCACCTGAGCCCTTAATGACATTTTGTACCTTGGAAGAGAACTCATATTTCATCCATATTTAAAAAGAGCTGTGAAGACACTATTGTCACCAGCACTGGATTTACCAGTTTAGCCTAAATAACCATCTTCCACATCATGGTGAGTGCATTTCTAAACTTCTTTTTTCCGGTGGTAAGTCATAGGGAGATTCCTTGCAATGAGGGCAAATCAGGAAACCAAACACTTAACAAAATTTGCAAAAAATCTGAGTGAAAGAATAGTTTTGCTATACATTCTATTACAAGGGGGAAAATAAAAAGCAAAAAGTGGATGCTTTCTAGCTGACTGCCAATGACAGATACCTGATAGATACTGCTATGCAGGGATACAGTAGCAATAAATAAATGTTTACAAGCCTGGGTTTGTTGGTATAATAACGGCATTGTGCCCTCCTGCAACACATTTGATCCCACCGTTTCCAAGCCCTGGGCAAAGACTAATTAATTAAGCTCCCACCTCCTCCCCCAGATGTTATTAAAATACTTATATGTCTTTCAAATGCTGCAAAAGCCCATGCTTACATGTAATACTGAGAGTCCAAGGCAGTGGCTTTTTGCCCACTGTGGCTGCATAGGAAGCGACATCAGGACCCTCATCCCTACAGCAGCTCCCAGAACTGCTGAGGTCAAAGGCAGAGCAATCTGGCAGTGATGCTTGCAGGACAGGAATGTGAGTTGCTGGGGTCTGGCACAGAGAGATGTACCCTTAACCTTCAGGAGGCAAAAGACAGAGCATAAGAAGGTGCTCGGAGGCTGCCCCTCTGCAGATCATTTCCTTGGCTTTTTCTTACCTGGGTTACTATTTTTCTTCTCTGCACTACCCCTTCACTGCTGTGAGAATGGCTCACCAGAAAGCAATTCTAAGTTTCCTGTATTATCCTCCAGGCAGCGGGAACGAAGCACATCGCCAGGCAGATTTTCGACAGATGCTGCTGCCGCTCCGGTAGCTGCAGTGCTCTTTTAGCTCCCTTATTTCCTTTATCGCTCTACTCGCTTATTTAGGTCATAAGGAGCAACTGCCTAAGCGGTGGGCATGCATAATTCAGCTCCAAAGACCTGTTTGGTTTTGCTTTTTCGTTGCACGGTGCCACGACGTTTTGTCACACGTGTTGGTGCGCCAGCTCCTTGCAGGAGACCCGCTGCTGTCCAGCATTAAGCAGGGCCTCCTGACCTGCCTTAGAATTGACATTTTTTTGAGGAATAAGTTTGTTCTTTCGCAGTCGAGAGGGAGAGAATCCCCATGCCAGACTTTGGATTCCCAACTTAATTCTCCACTTACTCTACCATGATGATGGCCAACCATAAGCACATTCCCACCCAAATCAAGGACATCGTAGCTGCCATCCGTCTATGAAGACCTGTTATCCCCAAGGAATGAGAAAAGACAAAATCAGCTGTGGAAGTGCATTTTCTTAAGAAAAAGAGGATCCTTTAAAAATAAATGCTGATCTTACCTTTTTCAGGTCACATAGATAACACAGCAGAGCCCATCTGGACTGAAAAAGTATTTGTACCATACGGATGTTGATACCACAGCTCAGTGTGCTTAAATATTTAATTACACCAAGGTACTGTACAACTAAAATACCTTGCCTCAATTTAGGTTGCATTTGGAAAGATGTCATTTAAAGTGTCAAGAGACAGCTTACTTCTTTCTTTTTCTTTTTTTTTTTCTTTTTCTCTTTTTCGAAGTCTAGACTTCCTATGTGTAACTTTTAAAGCATATAAAAAATTTAACTTTTTTGAGTAGAAAGGCAGTACTGTAATCAAAGGATAGGTTCTTGGACTGCGTAGTCCTCGGTTTTACATACTCCAGGCAAAACGTAAGATACAAATCCATCTGAAGGCTCTTTAATAAGAAAGATGGCAAGCAAATTCTGGTTTAATATAAAAGCCAATTGAACTATTAATCATGATTACAGATAATTCCCAGTGTGGCATGATATCATTTAATTTCCAAAAAAACAGAGTAAGTGACAGCACACATTTTGTTTTGAACCTATGCCACGCAATATCATGCAAGGAGAGGCTTTATAACCCATTCCGTGCCTAAGCCATAAATTACCCATCCAACACGTCCATCCCATTTAATATTTTAAAGTCTCATTTTCTCTATCCTTTCTCCTTGTTCATGCTTTGTCTTAACAAATACACCGGGCCATAATGAAAATAAACCTGCCGGAGTCTCTGTGGCCTGAGACAAGCTATAACACATTTCTGCACCACGGGGTGGGCTCATGGGATGCCCACTGAGAAAAAGCAGCCCCGGCGCGCATGCCCAGACTATTAAAATGAATTGACATGTTAATGCTGACAGGAAAAGAGCACAAGAGAGCTTGCTAAATTACTGCTCAGTCAGGCACTAGGAATTCCTGAGTGGCTAACTCCTGAGCAAAACCTGCAGCAGAGAGAGGATGAAGCGGGGGGAAAGAAAAGGAAGGAAGGAAAAGGAAAAATTTTAAAAAGAAGAAAAAAAAAGAGAAATGTTTGAAAAATAATAATAAAAAAACTTTATTGTCTAACGCAACAAAACAAACAAACACTAAAGGGCTGTCATGTTAGTAATGCACCTACTCATAAATCATATGGATTTTAATCATACCTGCCACCTCAGCCTGCTTCTCCCCTGAGAAATTGTTTTCTTTTTGCTCCCTCCTTCACTCGCTTTCAATTATCTGGAAGCTGTTTCTCGTGTTTATTTATTTATCTAAAGTTCACATACAGTATGCATGCACAAATTTCCTCTGGGGGCCGGCGACCAGGCAGATCATACAAGGATGCGGTGGAGCGTAGCAGCTAACAGCTCAGATGAATGTACTCAGCCTCAAAAAACCTGCTTTGGACCACGGTGACAAGAGAAGGGGAGGACAGAAAGTAATTAGTGCGTGTACAATGATGGATTATGGCTTAATATTCAGGCATTTCACCTTTTGACTGCTATAGGTAGGCCCGCGAGATGACAAACAAAGTCCACATTCTTACTGATAAAAAAAAAAAAAAAAAGAAAAGGAAGAAAGGAAAAAACAAGTTTTACACTCTTTCAACCGTGCGATGCCCTCTGTTTGGTGAGAAAATTGCAGTTAGCTGTTTTATTTGCATTTCAGATGGCCTTTATAGTTTGAAAAACATCACATATGTATCTGCAGTACAAGAAACCTGAGGGACAGCTGCTTGGCAAATTCCTGACAAGCTGGCATAATATTGTTTTTATGTCTCACAGCTTCCACATGTAACTTTAGTACTAAAGAGCAACTCGGGCTCTCCAATTTTAAGGAGAGAGTGAACTGCCAGTGACCTTTCCTCAGCTCGGGGAGGTGAATGTGGAGCACAGATCCATTGTGACATGAAGATCTAACAGACAACTTTTTCTTTTTCTTTTTTCTTTTTTTAAGGCATCATTTTCATAACTCGAATTGAGAGAAAAATGGATGGGGAGGGTCCAATATGGAGTCATGAATACAGCTGAAAAAGGGTTTTAACTCCAAAAGTCAGTTTTCCAATCAGATTTTGTACTGAAGCTCTGCATGTGCATATTAGGTTGACGGCGCTTTTTAAGGACATTTGAATCTATATTTGCTACACAGGGTACTGCTCAATTAAAGGAACATCTAGATAGCTCTCCCGTTTGGAGCACTTGTAGAAATTAAATGGATCCCATGCCGTTTGACATTTTGCAAAATAAAGGAATAATTGGGGCACGGCATTGTTTTTGCCTTTTAAAGAGAATATTCAAACTCACCCTGTGAAGCTTAGCTGGAATCAGATTTTGGAATTTGGGTCCAGATTTCTGTCCCTCACTGCTTTCTTAGAAAAGTAATGATGTCGCGGTTAACTCTTTCACCACCACACATTTCTCACTTGACATCTGATGCTCCACCAGCCCAATACTCTGTCATACTAAAAACTTACTTAGGCACATATGTATGAGGGCAAAATAGACATCTACAGTTAGAAGTGAACATCTGGCACAACAGACTCTTCGGTTCAAGATTTTTCTCTGAAGGCCGTGGCCAGGATCTGGCCGATGTTGCATGTTTCTCTCAGTAAAAGCCTTCTGAAGGAACCCAGCTCTGTGCCAGGGTAAGATAGGAGATGATAGTCGGCTTCCTAACACCTCCAGCCACTCTATGAACCAGGACGAGACATTGCTTATGGTTTCTCTTGCACCTGCTCCATTCCTAGGCAAACTACTAAAACCGAATGTAGAGAGGAATTTAGAGCCAGGGGCTTCTTGTGTCCTGGAGCAAACCCTGTGGGGACTTCTCAGAGGCCCAGGAGAAGCAGCTTAGGATGCCAGGGCCGCAGTCTTAAAACAGACATTTTTAGAAGATTTGAAGGCTGAAAAAAATAAAGAAAGTCACTGCTCCAGAAAATACTGTTTCACCTGGCCACATTCCCTCATTTGAACAATTGTAGGAACCAAGTGCTGATGTTATATATGTTTAACCTCAGATCTGACAAGTACAGATTTCTCTGTGTACTTTGGCCATTGCATTTTCCAGTATTTTTTGTGTAAAATAAGTACATACCATGGGGAGAACATATCGTTCTCACTGGTGGTTGCATGCACCACAATCACATCATTCACCAGATGAGGAGTTGCAAACACTTATACATGTGCTGTCCATCAAAGATTTTAACAGCCCCATTAAACTTAGTTACATGAGCTAAAAATTAACCGTGAAGATGTATTTTTTTCTCACATTTACTACAGATGAGCCTGAAACAAATTCCCAGATGTTCCTAAACCGAAGTTCAAAAGCCATCTTGAATCATCATTTTCCAGAGAAGTGTTCTAAAATAGATATGTTCTGAAACCTCCCTTTACCGGAAAAATAAGGAATATTAAAAGGCTACAGTAGTTTTATATTCCTTCACAGCTGAAGCACTTGTCCTCTGTCCCTCTATAGTCCCTGTTGGTCCTTTCCTCTAGCTTTGACAGCTGCAACCTTGAACCCTACCATACCTATAGAAAATGTTATTATAATCGTCACTGTCCAGACCCGTTCCTCTGGCTACATGTCTGTCCTGGTTGATTTCCTTTGCTACCTCTCTTCAGTCACACCAGACGTAAGCTGTGAGACACCTGGGACATCTTCATCTGCAGAAGTCCCTCAGCTGCAAGTTTCTGAGGGCTCAGAAGATGCACAGAGGCAATGTCACCTGTCCTGCCCTTATGGGCTTCCCAAGCCCTCTCCTTCAGCCACTGCCAGAGACCACAATGGCACAGAGGATCTTTGGTCCAACCCGCTACAGACATTTGGTCCAGTCCGGGACAATGATTCTTATATATATAAATATCCCATACCATATCCTCATACCATTGCTCACTGAAGGGTCTATACCCTCCATATGGTCCATTGCGCATTGCAGAAAACAAGCAGAACTCGTCCCAAAGACTCAATGCCCCATGAGTAACAGAGACACAATGACATGAATACGCGGGATAATTCACATATATGGCCTGAAAAGGAGCCTGTTTAATTCTGTCTTTCAGAATTGCCTGGGTTGGAGCGTATAGCAGGTGATCTCATGTGATCACAGCTTGCTTTCAGAAAACTGCGGATTTTCTGCACACAGCTTCTTCAACCCGAAGATCAAAGCCCAGCGCTGTACACAGTTCACTACGCTGAAATGCCAGCTTCCTCGGTATAAATGACACATAACAGATTCAGTAAAACTTTCATTGCATTTCATATTTTAATTTACAATCTCAAATATCAAAGAAAGCTAAACTGACAAAAGCCAACTTGTAAAACCTATTCAAGTGGAGTTTTCAATGGTTTACATAAATCAACCCATAATCTACTTTATTTAAATCTCCAAGTATTTAAAAGGCTGCAGTTTGTCAGTAAGATAAAATGCATATATTAATGAGATATAAAGCAGTAAAATGAAGCAACTAATGTTGCTTCAGTTAAACAGTATGCAACAGGAGGACATAAACAGACTTATGTCTATTGGTTCCTACTAGTCACAGTAAACTTCTGGGTCTGGAGGGGTTTTAACCATTGCAGGGATATATGGTTATTCTGAAGGAGCATATTCTTTCAGCACAGCAATTTCTCAAGAGTAGGAAATCTAAGTTAATTGGGATTTACCTGTGCAAGACAGACATTTCTCCAGTTTGTCACTATTTTTGATATGGATTTCTCGCAGATGGTTGGTCCAAACTGGAGAACACTGCCATTTTTGCACAAGTTTTACTCTGTGCCCGCTGTGAATTTTATTCCTCGGTCAGTGAAACCCTTGCAAAAGCAGCAGATATTCTGTGCAAGATTGCCTGACCATCGACACCAATAAAGCTATATGGTATGAGGCTTTTGTGAGTTAAGTGGATCTAGATTTAATATGAATACCTTAGCCTCAGCTTTGTATTACTCAGATAGCAGGAATTAGTGCCAAAGTTTTGACAGATCTTAAATTAAAACAAACAGACAGACAGACAAACAAAACAAACAAAATCCCTAAGCTCTTCCGTTAGCTTCAGTTTCTCCCAACCTTGTAATAATGTGAGTTTTCTTTATGTGGCTGGGAGGGGGAGAAATGAATAGTTACCATGGTAATTGCCACAAATCTTTCTTTTTCAGACTTCTCCAAGCTCCGGTGCACATTTATGAAGAAAGTCGCGGACTCCACTAGTCATTGAAGCTAGTGATGAGAACTTCTGCGGCGATGTAACCATGACGTTTTCCTGAGTTTTACCACTTGTTTCACAACAATCTGCTCTGCTCTTATTCTCATTACGAGTACAATATTAGAGCAATAATGACTTAGGTGCTTGGCCATGCTATACCGCTCTGCCTTTTCACTGTTATGCCTCTGGAAAGAGCACAGGAACAAAATGAGAATTTGGTCCCAGCTGCCCATGCATCCCTTTTCTCAGCATATATGACTTTTTTTTTTTTTTTTTTAACGTGTAGTGTAGGGACTAGGCCCATTCCTGTATATATAATACAGCATTCATTTTTGTAGGACAGGTTGTGTTTTTCAGTTGCACTCCCCGTGACAAATTCCCCTGTGAAAGTGAAGAAGCAGCACGTTGTGGGGACTGCGGGAGCAGAGTAGACACAGGACTTGCTGCACAAGACACATTTTCAACGAGCGTGTTCCTCCTGCTTCCTCATTTGCCTGAACATAAAGCTTCAGCAAATGGTCCAAAAGAGAGCCGTTGTGAGCTCTCCCTGCCATCATGCATCTTTTTTAGTGGTACAAGGCCACATCATTCCTTGAAATGAGTGCGGAAAAGGGCAGGCAGGAGCCTCCTAAGCCAATGGAAAACCTCGCAATCCAGGGGAGAGCTCCACAGCTGTGGGGATTTGCAGGGTGGACGGGGCTCTTTGCCTCCTCTGTTCCTCCTTCCCTATCCCCAGGACACCCTTTGGACGTGCAGATTTGAAAGCAGCCCAAGGAGCCAACAAATGCTAACGCTTCCGCTAATCCCTGGCTCTGGAAACACTGAGGTTCAAAGAGAGGCCACGGCCTCCTTTTGCTTATCAGCTTAGATATTCTTAGATATTCCCTTGATATTCCCTTGACACTGCAATGTTCTGCACCTTCCTACAGCTGAGATGGAGCCTGAGAGTCCCCCAGCTTTTAATATCTCCATCTTACATCTGCCCTCTCTAATATTACTTGCAGGTGTGCTAAAAAGACCCTTTCACATTTAAGATGCATTATTAAGCCTTTTTTTTTTTCTTTTTTTTCCCTTTACATTTTCCTGAAAAGGACCTCTCCTTGTGCCAGACCTGCCTCCACTGTTTGCTCCACGGCATTGCTTTGCCTTGGCTCCAATAAGAACCAGGACTTCTTTCCCATTCCAGCGGGATCTTGTTTCACCATTAGGTGTGAGTTTTGCAAGATATCCTGACATAGCTACTAAAGAGTTAAGGATCTCCCAGGCAAGGGCGTGAGGATTATTCCGCACACCAGGTGCCTGCTGTGCTCTCCCTGGCTGCAAGCACATGGGAAAGGGGATGAATCATTGCTGCAGCTGCACAGGAGAGTGGTCTGGAGGCTGGCGAGGGAGCTGGTTGCTCACTCCTCCAACCCTCTCCTCGTGTTCACACAAACCTGAGGCATGTGCCGAGGAAACCCGAGCGGATGCCTTGTGATCCCGGCGCCCACCTCCCCACCGCCGGTGCTGATATCGCTCAACGCGCAGCACTGAGGCCCTAATCGTCTTGGAGGAGGCCACGGGGCTCGTTTCGACCCTCCTCGCCTAGCAGGCCTCCGCTACATGCAGGTGCTTATTGCCCCCTTTTATACGGTGCTTGTAAAGCTGCATGGCTCGAGTACGGGACCCTTTATGGCTGTGGGCAGGGATAGTGTTTAGCTGCAGCTTTCCGTTCTTTTAGTCTTCATACGCGAGTCAATCCCTCCAGCCATCTAAAGGCTCCTATTGCTCTTCTCCACGCTTCTTTTCTCCAAGAACACCTTCCTTTTTTTCCAGGGAAGTGCTTTTTCTAATGTTGTTTTGTTGTCACTTTGCTTTGTTTCTTTTTTCCAAGAACAAGGAAAACAATTAGAATAGAAAAAGGTACAGCAATGGCGATGACCCAAGTGTCCTTCTTACATACCAACCTCTTATGCAAAGGAACTAGAGAGAAAAATGATCCATCCCAGAACTTTACCAGGGCAGCGAAAATTTACATTATCTTTCAATCAGAATATATAATTTCAGAGTCAGCTAAAAGCAGCCCTCAGAACCAATTCGCTATGATTTTATTTGCACAAGTGACAATGTAAAAAACAACTAGACCTGTGGGGTTTCAATCACCTTGTCTAAGAAAAAAGATTTTTGTTAAAGCGTTAAAAGACACCTGATATGGAAACACGTGTTGTGCTGCTCCCAGGGAGGAAAGTTTTGGCCCTTCTGAGTACTCTTCATACGCCTAGCTGTATCGGGGAAATCCATCCAGGCATCACCCGTTGTTTGGTGATTTGACCCGTGGAACCTGGTACTTCCCCGCTCTGAGTGCTCCCGATGTCCTTTTGATGAGATGCTGGTCTAGCCGCTGGCACTGATGATGCAAGCTTTGGGTATATCCCAAACAGCCCCCTACGTGCCTCTCACTAACATGTATCCTGCATCCAGCTACTTTTCCTTTGCCATTCCCTGCTTCATGCATTGCCTTTCGTTTTCCTCAGTGTTTACTGTACTTTGAATAGTTATGTGGCTACCATCCATAGGAGAACCATGGGAACTGGCAGGGAATGAATGACTGGCATGCAAAAGTTTTTTTTTTTCTTCTTCTTCTTTTTCTCCTTCTTCAAAACAACCTTGGCGAGCCATCAGATGAAAAAAAAAAAAAAAAAGAAAAAAAAAAAATCTATTCTTCTGCCAGCTCCTGCCCAGTGCCAGTGTCAGGCTATTTAAAGCCCTCTGAGAAGTGCGATGGGGGAAGGTAGCAGCAAAATAGTATAACAAGTCGCAACTTTTCCCCCAATATCAAAAATTATAAGAAACCATGCTCCTTTTTCTATCCAGACTTGACTTAAGTTAAACCTCCTGGCCTTGGACATGACGGTACCTGGTGGGAATCCCTAATAAGATCCCGTAGTTAAAATTAAGAGATTTTTTGGTTTTGTTTTTTGGGTTTTTTTTCAGAAGTAAGTATAATCCTCATTGTTGCTGGAAAGGCTGGATCCTGCCACCAGAGATTTTTTTGTTCTACTACAAGCCTGCCGACTAGGTCCTTTTCTTCCCCAGCTCCCTATGGCACGGAGAGGAGAAAACGCAGATTTGAACTCCCAGGGAGCTGCGGGTCTCTGTGCCCCGGGAAGTGGTGTAGGACGTGGAAGCAGAGCGATGAAAGAGGATTAGCTTGAGGATCGGGAACGCAGCCCTCCATGGGAGATCAGCAGGATGCTCCCAGCTTGCCCCGGGCCAGTGCTCCAAGTTCTGCTCCCAATTTGTCCGCAGTGTCATCGCTCAAGTTGGAGTCATTGCAGAGCACTAATCCTGGGCATGTTCTTCCATACTTCCCATCAGTTTTTGTTCCAAGCTGGAGCAATGTCAGAACTGCTCCAGCAGGTAGTTTTCTTGGCCTTGAAGGAAATTCCAGCAATCCACTCCTTGGTCCTCCTGACTGACAGCAGGACGCTGCTTCATATAACAACTCTGAATGAACCATTAAAGATGTGAAGGCTCACAGACATTATTAAATTATGGGAAATATACCCCCCATCCTGTATTTTTAATAACACTTGGCACTTGATGAATGCAGATGACTTCTCATTTGGGGAAACTGAGGCTTGAGCGCACCCTGAGTCTTCCAAGAGCAAGAGGATCAGTCACTAGCTCTTGGCATGGGCACTTGGCTCCAGGTTGGTGACATTCCTGATTCCTCCCCAGAAGCACTCATCTTGAACCTTCCTCCCAAACCCGCTGATGCTGAAGTGTGACCAATCCCTGGTTCTGCACTGCCGTTTGGTGGCTCCATGCTAAATCTCCCAGGAAAATCAGTATCAGGAGAGCAGTGTCCCTCCCAGTACCATGGGACTGTCCTTCCCCTTGACTCTTGCTGCTGCTCATGCCCTGCCAGCTTGCCCGCTGCAGCACTTAATGGAAAGGCTATGGAGAGGAAACCAGAGTGACCCGGAGCTGGCAGGGAGCAGGCTGTGACTCGAGGGGGATTTACATAACAATTAACTCCAGTATTCTTGGGCAACTCACATTCTGTGCAATGGCAGCAGATGATTCCCCCCATACACCCTTAAAAATCTGTCTAGCTGCGGCATCCAAAGCCCGGGCACCTGCGTGTCAGCGCGAGCAGCTGCGCGCTCGCCCGCGCTCCGCTCGCCGCAGACGATGCCACATGCCCCTCGCCTTCCTGAGAGTGTGTTGGGAGGCCAAGCCATCAGAGGGAGAACACGGCATAATTAAGAAGCAACACGCTTTTTTGCTCCTGCTGCCCTATTTCTTTTTTTCTTCTTCTTCTGCTTACTTGGTTTAAACAGCTCCATCAACTTCATTATGCCATTCTTCAGGCTCAGGAGGCACGATATGTTTTCCCAAGTTCTTGCAGAGCTCATCAGCTGACATGTTCAGGTGGAGAAGCTTCCCATTGAAGTACACATTTATACACATTTATCTTTCCTTCCTTCCTTCCTTCCTTTCTTTCTTTCTTTCTTTCTTTCTTTCTTTCTTTCTTTCTTTCTTTCTTTCTTTCTTTCTTTCTTTCTTTCTTTCTTCTTTTTCCCTGAGAAATATCCTTTATAAGAACAATTTTGGAATAAATACTGGGAGAACCAAATCTAAACACATGCATTCTGTAAACCATGCAGGGGCAATGAGAGATTACATCCACCCTGAAATATCCACAGGCGGTCCTGTTTGTTTTCATAGCATTCCACATATCAGTTGCAATCAGTCTATATACACACATATATATATATATTTCTTTTTCTCTCGTGCGTGTATGTGTGTGTTCCGTTTACACATGGAACAAAAGACACATTTTGCTAAACTGAGCTCAGTCTTTAAAAGCTGCTTTCTCTGCCATTTGTGTTGTGTACAAGGGGAACAAAATCAAAACAGAGATTTTTAAATCTGGCTAAATGTCTCGTGGTCCATTGGAGCTGTAATGTGAATTTATCTTCTTATGAATAATTTGCACTGGTAGTCCTAATTTGGCAAGCAAAGAGTGCAGCTTAGCTTCACAAGCCATCGTACCTTTGTGCTCTTAATCCTCCAGGGGCTACCTATACTTGTCTTTCTGTACATTGGATCACTGCTAGTGGAGGTCTGAAAAGCATCTCCAGCAATCTTTAATTCATGTGATTAAAAATTCAAAAGAAGCCCTTGTACCAGCTGTTAAACTATGTTAGTAAGCTGTAATTCAGAGTTCAAATCCCAGCAAATTGAAGGTTAGGTTAACAGGATCATTCAGTGGAACTGCATTATATCGTAGCAACTAGAACAGTAGGTGGACTGTTTTATACATGCTCATGTGCAGGAGATAAACTAAGGATGAGCAAACTCATAGCACTGCAAAACTTGCCTTGCATTTACTCTTCCCCTCCTCTTTCTGTGGGATGATATATTTTTTTTAAAGCCTGGCAGATGAAACCAACTGTGGGTTTTGTTTAATCTTTGCACAGATAGAAGCAGAATAAAATCAGCATGAAGTGTTTTGTTTAAGATTATCTGGAATCTGAGAAATGTGTTTTTCATCTCTGAGACTAATTAGTTTAACAAAGGTGAAATGAGTTTGATAGTCTTAAGTCTGCTGTTCATACTCCTTCAGTAAATAGTGAGGGAATACATGAGAAAAGAAATCCACATTATTTCGCACAGTTTGATATGATTATTCTTTGCTTAGTCTGGTCCCAAGATAAACTCGCAGGAAGTCTGCAAGAATCCACCTTAAGTGCACATAGGGCTAAAAGTATTATTTACGATTACAATTATTATTTATTATTAGTATTACAATAGTCATTGCTCTTCAGCTCAGGGTAAAACCCTATTGTGGAGAGCACTGTGTGTAAAAGTGACAGTATTTGCTTTGCAGCACTTCCAGCCTCCTCAGCTTTACTGTGCTTTCAGGGAAAAGGTGAGAAACAGGATGTAATATCATCTTTATTTTGCAGATGGGGAATTATGGCACAAAGTGTCTTTCCCAAAACCACACAGGAAGTGTGCAGAGAGAGAAGCTGAATCCTGATCTCCTGAAGGCTTTAACCAAAATACCATCCTTCCTGTCTATTGAAAGACTCCAATTTATTATATAATAGGCTGTAAAGCAGGCCTTTAATGATCCCATGACTCAGAAATTAGACGTGGTCCTATGACTATGGTTCCCATGAAAAATTCTAGTCCATTTAAAATATACTGATAAGGTCTTTGCAAATCTATTTTTGGCCATTTAATAAGGTAGCTTTTATGCAATAGAGGGAGGCTCTAAAAACAGGCAAGAATGAGCTGGTGGGAAAGGCCAGGAAGGATTGATGGCTTGCTTAACCAAGAAAGGGAAAAAAGGGAAAAAATACCCTGTTGGGGGTTACTGGTAAGGTCATCTTGGAGTATAATGCTGCCCAGTGAAAGCAGTTGGGAAAACAAGGTCTGCCTGAAATCGAGAAGAAAAGGTGTCAAATAAGAAAAAAAGTGCTGAGGACAAGAATGTCAGGGTGCTGAGAGATGGAAACCTGAGCCACAGAAATAGGTGAAAAGGAACTTGGCAGAAAGGAGATTTTTGAGGTGGGAGCTGTGTAACTGAGGCACAGACAATGAGGAAGGACAGGGTTTTTGCCTGACAGTTGTTGATACCATATGGCCTTGTGAAGATCCCACCAGGTTTTGCATGCTCTCCTTCCAGCAAGATACCCATGGATTTGAAGACGGAAGACATCTGTCAGCGCAGGCTTTGGCCACGACACCTACAAACCGCTTCCTGTGAGACGCCATCCTGTTCCTTCTTGGGTCTCACCTGAAAGACCTTTTATGTGCCCAGAAAAATTAGAAGACTTACATATCCCTTTTAAAAGAAAAAAAAAACGCTTTCCAAACAACCACAGAACAAAACGAAATTGTACGGGATCAGCACACAGTTGACTGTATTGTGATCGGTTATGATGTGGTTGGGTCCTTCCATTGAAACTACCCATTGGCCATTCATTTCTTCTCTGGCTCTTTTGTTGTGTCCGTATGGATGGCACTGCCCAAACACTTGTAACAGTACATCAAATGCAGCATATAAAAATAGCATTGTCTAACTGAGGACTGAGCGAAAATTGTGCAGGACTGGGCCCCATAATTTAGAGTCATCATCATCAACAGGCCTTCTTTTGGATAGCACCTTTCATTCAAAGATCTCGGAACACTTAATTTAATTAAGCCTTTCAACAATGCCACAACGCAGCCAAATGTTATAAAAACTGCTTGTAGAGGTTTGAATCTGAGACAAAGAGAGGTTAAATGAGTCTCCCAAGGTCCCAGAACAAATTAATAACTTCGCCAAGAAGAGGCTGCAAAGCCAGACTGTGGGGCCACTGCCTCGCCGTGGAGCCGGCTCCTCTCCCGCTCGCCGGCAGGGACGGTCGTGGGAACAATTGCATTGCTGGGACACCATCAGGGACCCACTCTGGTTCATCTTGCCTTTTCCGAGACCTCCAGCAATGACCCTGGGGAGAGAGGGAGCACATCTGTACAAAAAAACGGGCAAGATTTCCGGCTTGTGGTGAGGACTGCGGTGCACCTCCTGGTCATTGGGAGGTCCACGTGTCTTGCCCTCCCTCCCCAGGACCCTGCATCTCTGCAGGGTTGGATGCATCCCCTGGAGCATTGTGGCAACAGGGACATTCCCCCGGGAGCCAAGAGGAAAGAACATCTGCTGCCCCACCATGTTCTGGTGCTTGCTCCTGCCCCACCATGTTCTCTGGGCTTCCTTAAGAAGGAAGACTATACTCAGCATTCCCAGGGCTAAAACTGTGAGCTCTTTTATAGGACATTGGTGCCTTTTATAACTCATCCAAACGTCAGGAGCCGCAAGTGTGCAAAGCCACTTTAGCAATCACATCTCGGGGAGCGAGTGCATCCACAACCTGGGGAAAGGAACCAGGTCCTCGCACCAGCCCGATGCACTGAACATTTTGGGGAGGAGCTCCTGGTCCCAGCGCGGCCCCGGTTCAGCTCACGAGGCTGCGTCGGGGTGGCACGGGGCCATGGAGCACACACTAAGCGCTACCAGATGTTACTCCGGCAGCTAGACAAAACCTTCCCGGATCGCAGAGAGGAGCACTGTGGGTCGGCAAGGCTGCGCTAGCGCAAGGACCAAGCAGCAAAGATTCGGTAAAACGAAACCAGCTTGCTGCCGAGCGTCAGCAGCTGCCTTCAAATTTGCAAATACATTTTGCGTTTTGCAGGACACAAGCGAAAAAAGCCATCGCTTTTCCAGCCATCTGCCAACGTGCGAGCTCGGAACCGGCTTCTTCCCAGTGTCATGGAGAGGGTTTTTTATGGCAGTACCTGCAGCTGGTCCTATCAAGGGATCACACCAGCAGAGATGGTTTCCCATGCTTTATTTTTGCCTTATTTTTGCTGTGAACAGACCCAGGGTCTCCTGTCTGGGCCAAGCGGTTCCTACGTTTTGGTCCAGGAAGGATTTGGTCTGCACTGCAGGACATCGTTGTTATGCCTGGGGTCTCCCAGAGCAGATGAGCTCCAGGATTGAATATTTGGCTGCACTGGCGTGAGGGAGGATGCGGTGGGGCTGGATGCATGAGACTGGGCAGTCCTAGACACGCATTGCTGCCTGGATTTGCAACCTTGCATAGCACAACTGTTCCTCCAATGTGCAACTTATCTGCTGCATTTCTGGAGGTCTGCACTTGCTGTATATATATGCATATATATATATATACATATACATATATATACACCTGTATATATATATGCAAATCTCACTCTTGAGTTTCCTTTCTTGCAGAGGCACCACAGGTATGACGTAGGACTCATGGCATCTTGCTGGAAAAAAAACATTGCCTCTTTCTCAATTCTATAATCTCATGAATGCAAATATTTGATGTCCATCCCAGCTATGGCTTTATAAAAGGCCATCTGCTAGCTGCTTTCACTGGTTTCCAATTAAGCCATCTCCATGGAGGGATTGATGCCACTCACAACTGACATGATACCTTCAATTTGAGGATAAGATAGTTATTCAGGCTAATTTCCTCGTGGAAAGGCCCCATGTAATTGAACAGTAATGAAAACAAGTGGGGCTGTGCAGAATGGCATATCAGTTCTGCATTGCTGACTGTGCCCATCTCACAAGCAACGTCATGATACGCAATTAAACCACAAGCTCCTGGAACCACACCGTGCCCAGAAGCACCAGCTTGCACCTTTAAAAGCTGTCTTCCTGCCCTTATTGCTGAGGAATCTACAATGCAAGGTTTAAGGCTGGAAAATAAGGACCAATTCCAATTGCATACTTTAAAATTAATTATTATAAGTGTGGGTTTAGGGTTGAAATGTAAAATACATATTAAAAAAAAAGGGAACCCAGCAAGTGGAGCCGAGCCTGGGAAAACACCATAAATATCACAATGCACCTTCGCAGGCAAGGTTAAGGGATCCAAGCCCTGCAGATATTTTCCTCCAGCCGTCGTTCAAAGCCTTTGAAGCACACAACAAAACTTGTATTTTGAGTTTATTTTAATGAGCAGCAATTCACAGTCCCAACTGGTGAACATGTAGTGCGCTCTTAGTTACAAAATAAACAATTTAGTCCAGTATCAAGGAAACATCAGTTAGGGTTTTATGAGCATCAAAGCTATGTGCAGTACAGCCACCCCTGGGCTTCTTGCAATAGCTATGGTGAAGTGAGGCTTCACATTCCCAACCCCATCTAACCCCGTCCTCATCTTCATCCCCATCTACATCCATCCCCATCTTCATCCCCATTCTCATCCTTATCCCTTTCCCCATCCTCATCCCCATACCCATTCTCAACCCCATCCTCATGCCTAATCCTTTCCCCACCCTCTACCCCAACCCCAACCCCCACCCTAACCCTAACCCTAACCCGAACCCGAACCCAAACCCGAACCCCATCCCCATTCACATCCTCATCTGCATCCCTGTTCCTGTGCCCATTCCCATCCCCACCGGCATCCGGCATGCTGCCCGTGGCCAAAACACCGCCTGCGCTCCTACAGGTGTTACATTTTTTTGCTCCCCCCAGTGACCGGCAACAGTTGGAGTGGACTGAAAATAATATATTTGAAAACAATGTGCTGGCATGGCTGAGAACGTACATATAAGGCCACTGAGGTCCACACAGCGTGGATTGCACAATAGCCCATTAAAATAAACATTTGCAACCACAGATAGCTGGACTGAAATCCCTGCTCTGATACAAATAACATCTGGACAACTTTTGTATGCATCTTCCAGCATAAAACACCCTTGAGAAAAAATAGAAGGCAAGCTAAAAGACAAAGGACCACTAAAGATTTTATTATGCTATGGGTGTGGTGCCATAAATTTGAGGGGATTCAGGCAACAGTTGCCAAGCCTGAATTTAAACAGCATGTTGTTTTTAAGAGTTGTAACATTAGTGACGAACAAGTCAGTATTCTTACATAATTAATCCAGTGTGAAATAGAGTGACTGGAAGACATCCAGTGGTTTAAAAATAACTCAATCATTTATAGGATTCACAGTGCTATAGGATTGAACATTAAGGCGCAGGAAGTGAAGGCATCTTGGTAGGGAGCATGCTGTTTTAATTCTGCAAGAGCTTGATGAAGTCAGCGGAGCCCAGCTAGCTGCACAAGAGCCCAGCGCTGAGTGGTGGCCACCGCAGCCCTCCGCGAGCCAGGACCACGTTTAATGATAGGGGATTGGTGGATGGGACGTGATTTTTTTTTTTTTTCTTTTCCCTCTTCCATTCAGAGTCATCACTAGCTATAGATGCCCTTAAATAGGCAGAAATGCAAGTGCTTTTCTTCCAAATGGTAGTGCTGGACTGGAAAGGCTGGGGAAAAGGCAAAGGTGCAATGGGTAGTAGTGAGATCTCCAGATGTGCAATTGCTGTATCAGCATCAATGGGCTTTAATAGCCACTGTTATTCATTAGCAGCATCTTCAGTCATCAAGAAGCACAAATAAGTGTAAACCAGAGGCACTGAGAGACTTGGGCTCCATCTAAGGACAAACAGACAAGTGACATCATTGTTTAGTGTACTGACCCCAGGTTGCCATTGAGGACCCAGCTCTGCCAGTTATTCTGGCCAATCTCCACCAAAACTGCCTATAAAAACAAGCTACAGTGACAGCCACTGTTTCCGCAGGCTGGAAAAGGACATAGTTACACTCAGCGTTCTTCCCTTGCATGTCTCAGACCATGGGGGGCAGATCCAGAAGAGCCGCTGATATTATTTTGCTGAATTTTCACATTAAACTAGTGGCACCACCAGGTCAGCATATCCTGCAGCACCCCACTGAGCTGCAGCCCTCAGGAGGCCAAGTCCAATGCATTGAATTCCCACGTGAATCGACTGAATTCCCATGAAAGACAGGAGTATCTTTCCCTTGTGGCCCTCCAATGGGGACATCGGCGCCATGTCCCTCTCAAAGCCTACGCATCCAGCCCCATTCCTAGTACATCTAAATAAACACCATTTTATCACTTCCTGCCTTATTCCACTTTGAAACCATCCACCAGTTACTGGTCTACGAGTGGAGTTTGCCCCAAAGAACATGAGTGCTTGAAGAAGGAAAATAATGAATAAAGCAGATATAAGGTGAGTCGTCTCCAGCAATGCATTTCCTCTCTGCCTGCCTCAATGTATGAGATAAGAACAAATGTATCAAAACTGTAATCTCGACTGATCAAAATAAATCACATACAATTGATTTTGACTAATGTAAAACTAACTGAATACATTTCTGGAAACAGTACTTATGAATTAATAATAGTGATTAAGATGAATTAAACACACAGACTAAATTCTGCCCTACAACATGATGACTTCCATGGAAACTGTACGTGCACTTAGAGTGCGAGTCCAGCAAGATAATTCTGGATTATTTTTATCTGCTGAATCAAGGCAGTATGATAAAAGGAATTTATGTGGCTTAAGGATATGCTGTCCTTACCAATGTTTTGGGGTGTTATTTCCTCGATTAACAGTATATTTGCTTAACCGTACAAAAGATGGCTGTGTAGAGCCTACTGGTGCAGGAGAGCAGCAGGTCTAAGTAAATAAAGGTGAGATATGTGTGACTCAAAACAGCATTATTATTTCAGTGGGAAAGGGCAAATTCCAAGAGCCATTAAAGCAATCTCCTATTTTTCACTTTCTCCCATTCACTATTAATGAGAAAAAAACCTTTCCCACAAATTTCCCTTTCTGCTCTGATGGTATTATGTCCCAAGTCTGGCCCAGCAAAATAATTATAAATTTTGTCCTGAAATATCCAATTGTATTTTAGTTATATACTTTTTTTTCTATAAACCTGTCCTTTTCATAAACATATATTTATGTATATTTCATGTCTAGACACACACTTTTTAGCGTGGTATACTGTATTTCTATATGTGTAGGTATATAAATCGACACATATATGCTTTCTCGTATGTATTTGTCTAGGTGCCCCTACAATTGATTTATAGATTATCTATGTCAAATTCATTCTTGGCCTAGAAACTGCATGAAATTTAGGATAATAAGGAAAACAGAGTAAGTCAAAATGAGGATTTTGCTATGGGAATTAACCCAGATACACTTAAGAAAGATTAAAACCTGATCCAGGTAAGTTTACACCTTTTAGATAGAGCAACAGTGTTTAAGAATGGACATAAGAATTGAAAAAAAAGAAAAATAATGGATATGGAAGTAAATAAAAAATGAGCTGAGGGTTTGTTAAAGGCAGCATGTGTCAGGTTAACCTCTTTTTCTGGTATCTGCTCAAATTAATTCAGACGAGAACGTACGCAAAGAAGCACTTGTAGGTGATCAGCGAACATGAAAGCCAGTATTAGGGGAGGAGATTAAAATAACTGGGCACATTTAGCCCAGTAAAATAAAGCCCGAGATGCAATTTCTGTGTATGAATAAACCAAGGATAAGCCATTCCCACAAAACATTTTGATTTATGTAAAATATATATATATTTTTTTCAGTGGAAAACTCACTCTTGTATTTTCCACTGAAGGCAGAAGCAAGCAGGACGTCTGGAAGGGACTTAGACATTTATGCCTCGGTGCTGCTGCTTCTCTAGAGAAAACAGGGCATGCTTGGGTTGGTCTTCATGTTTCTTGTGATTAAACAGCTCTTTGTCTCACCTCACGCTAAATCCTAATGACATACAATGCACTGTCGCCCTGTGAGATGTTAGCAGAAAAACACTCTGCTTCCCCTTCCATAAACGTGTGCCAAGAGGAAGGATGACACTGTCCTCCTTTCTGCTGCAGATGGGCCAAGGACAAGGTCTGGCTCATGGCAAGGGCATGAAGGGCAGGCACCGGCCTGGTATCTTGGAGACACCCAAGGCTCTTCTACACCCGATCCAAAGAGCGCGTTAGGCAAATATCTGCCGTTATCTACTTATAGTACATCTTACCTTAGGCCAGCTGGGTGCACCAGATGCTCTAGCTAGTAGACCATAGCAGAACTTTTCTGCAGAAATTACTTTGCTAATAGAAAATATCCTTTCCAGGAAAAGGTTGTTGGAGAAGATGTAGCTGGTTGGAAGAATTTTCCTTCTGCATTGTTAAGATGCAGCTTTCTGGCTAATTGGCTAAAAAGTTTTAATCAATTCCATTTTTATCAGCAACTTGAAAAATTATTGTAATTTGCTAAACATATTATATTTTTGGAAATACTGTCATATGAAAAATTCTGTGGTTTTGAATTTTCATCCAAGACTCGGATTAATTTCTTTTCTAAAAACAGGAAATATGTACTGGGAAGGGATTTCCATTTTCTAGGCAGCCATGGCATTTAGCAGTACTATTATAATTAGTTATTTTCATTCCTTTTATGGCAAACCATTCATAAATATCCTAAATTGTAGCAAGTTGTGTTTGGTTGGGACTATACACAAACTAATGCATGCAGGACAGGTCTATCAAAGCCAAAGACATTCTTTTTTTTTTCTTTTTTTTTTTTGAGAGAGAGAGAAAAAAATTAGACTGAAGACTCTGCTTTGTTATCAGCACTTGTATGAAAATGCAAGCACATGACAGCTCCGAACACGTTCAAAATAAAGTTTTGTAGTGAAGTGACCATGTTAACAAAAGTCCAATGGATCCAAATGTTCCCATCTTTTTGGAGCTGCCATCAGGTGTCATAAATTAAGTGATAGAGGCACTCACTCTTCAAGAGGCCAGGCATTGTACAGTACAACCATTAACTCCATGGTAGTTACCTGAGACAGAGAAAACTTGCTGCTACTGGGCAGTAACCAGTGACAAATTACACAGAAATGTTTGACATCCTGATAAAATAATTTTGAGATTTCACCACTCTGATTTTGATTACTCCTTGGAAAACTGTGAGCAAAAAAGGGCTTACAATAGCCACGACCTTTGCAAACAAACAGCTTTGGGCATCTGCACAGGCACCAAGTTCTTATCCCTGAGCTGGAAGCTGGATGCCAGAGTGGGAAATTCCTGTGGCAGCAAGTGAAAGGAATCCAAGAGGAGGCCCCCAAGTACCAAAATCACAGCACATCCAGAATGAGAAGGGCTCAAAGGAGTTTAACAATGCCACGTGGTCCACGCATACATTGTGGTTATTAATCCATCTGTTATGAGATGCATGAAAGTCAGGGAGATTCCAGGTGTACACACTAAATTTACATTACACTTATTGGGATAACCATCCTACAGTGGTTTAGAATACAGTATATAAAGTGAAACACTTTGGCTGTAGACCTGTGCAGGCTGTTAGCTGGCATACACCTAACAGTTTCCTTTTACATGATTTTGTGAGTCTGCAGGGCAAACTGACTTTGACAAAATATGTCTGTTCTAAGCAGGAAGAACAGTATTAGAGTGTTCCCTTAGCCCTTGTAAAGACCGACTTCCTTCCCTATCTCCCTATCACCTGTGTGCTTCCTATCATGCAAACTTCCCTTTCTGCTCCTTTGCCAAAATTGCTAAGCCACAAACACATCTACAGCAGAACGAGACCCATCTGCTATCACCTGATGCATAGCAGCTCAGCTGGCAACCTACATCTTGCATTAACATAAAGATGAAATATTTCTTTTCCTGATAGAAGCACCATGCATTTTACTGTATCTCTAAAGTTAAAATGATTAATGTGATGCAGAGGAGGGGCGCGCTGGTGCTGGCCCAGCTCGTGCATAGGAATTGTTCCCTTGACCTAATCTATGGCAGGAGCTAGTGCTGGCACTTCCCCTTGTACACAGCAATGGGATCTGGTAAGCCTTGCTTTCAAGGACCAAGCAACAGCTTATGACTTTCTGGAGTCACCAGTTGAGGGGGGAAAACAAAAAGCTACTTATACCGAGACAGAAGCAGCAGGCGTAAATCTAGCAGCGCTTCTGCAAGTAGGAGTGACAACGGTCCCCAGGATAGAGAGGAAGGGTTTTTGTCAGATACTATATAACCTTCTACGCTTGCTGAGGGAACGCATGCAGCATCATTCAAGCTCTAACATTTCCCATACACATTTTAAATACTCTGCCCCTAACCTTCCTGGCAACTTAAATGAAGGGAAAAAAATGCAGTCCAGTCATTTGCTGATCATTAATGGGAAAAGCGATTATTTGCCTTTAGAGAAGATACCCACTGAAAAATGATGACATTATGCTCTCTTTGCAGGGATGCTGCAGCTTTTATAGATGCTCTTGGTACCATTCATTTCTCTGAACTGCATTTCAGAAGGTTTTACCACTGTCATTATAGACAAATGCTATGGCTGAGCTGGGAGCACCTGTCTTGGTGCCTCTGAATCTTTTGGGGGGCATCCCCTGGATGCAGAGACAAACAGCTGAAGTTAAGCATGAAGTTTGGTTAGAAGGAATAATAAGGTTGCTTTTGCATGGTTAAAAATGAAAATCTGAGAGCTATGAAAGGGAAAGGGAAGGGAAACTGAAGGGAAACGTAATTGTCCTGTGAATGGGGCCCTAGGCTTTGCCCTTCAAGCCAGCCACTGCAAATGGGTCAAAAACTCCTGTGAAGTGGCAGATCTACTGGTTTCTTCTATGTAATCCAATGCTTTGTTTCTCTGACATAATGCAGACAGCCTGTGCTCTTGCATTATGCAACACCAAGCTATAAAATAAAATATTTGGCCCATATTGAAGAATTTTCCAGGAGAAATGTGTTATCCTTTCTAAAAGGTATTTTTTTTAACATAACGGTATTATTATTCTTCAACTAACTCATATTTAATAATCAGAATACAATGTTTTAACCTTCAAAGCTGACATTTTTACATGGCATTTTCAGTAATGCTAAAGTCTAGCCTAGCTCAACACAGCTTAGATGAAATATTGCGTGTGATATCAGCTTTTTGGCAGCCATAGGATTTGTGTACCCATCAAAACTGCATCTTCTGAGAAGAGAAAGAATTAAGAAAAAGTAATTTACCCAGTTAATACTGTAACTATTGATTTCAGTGTAAACCCCTCCCTCTTTATAAGATTAATTTTGTTCTTCCCATGCCCCACAGAAAAGGCTGGTGCCCAGAGAAAAGCTGCTATGAAAGGGATACAAATGAATCTACTTAGATAATTGTAATTCCAGTCAGACACTGGCACCATATAGTTCAGGTTTTTATCATAAGGGACCAATTTCTAGGGTTTAGTCATCGGTCTGAAACATGGAGCTCAGCGCAGCGACCCCAACTCTGCCATGAGCAGAGAGTTGATGCCAGTTAAGGAGACCCTAGCTGGGATTTTGTTCAAGGCCCTTCAATAAGTGGGAGCGTTTCTGCTGTGAAAAAACATATTTTAGGTCAGCCCCATGGGCTAATGTTAAACAAGTATGTATTTACAGGAAAGGGATCTTCAGCACCCGGCCACCCTTCGGCAGCAGATTTGGAGGGCCAGCCAAGAGGACACCCATCAAATCTCCAACGTGGCCTGGCAGGCACCTGCCCTACTTTTGAGAAGTAACATCAAATCAAATCCTCACGAGCTTCATGTATTTTGTAGAGGAATCACAGCAGGATTTCCCCCCCCCCTTTTTTTTTTTAATCAAAGACTGATTAATTAATTCTCATTATCTCTATCCTTGTCACAAAGATAGCGTGGTGACACTGTCACAAAGCTGTTGTAATTTGCCTCAGGCGTGGCTGTAATTTGGCGGTGGTTGAAGCGATCGTTCACTATTTCAGTAGGTCCCATCACCCCAGTGCCCACGGAGAAACCCTTTCAGACAGGAGCGCTCCGCGGCACCATGCCGGGAAGCGGTATACCATGACCTCGGATACTTCCAAGGCAAGGAGCCAGCCTGAAAAGCAACAACAAAAAAACGCCCTTTTCTACACCAAAATTTATCCAGGGAAAATTTTTAAGCCTCTAATATTGGGGGAAAGCGAAGATTTAAGAGGAAATAAATAAAAGAAAGCCTTTCCCAGCTGAATTGCAAAGGAGCAGCCCACTATCTTCACCAGGGTGAGCTGGGGCAGCACCATAAACGTGGGAGACCAGCAGGACCCACAGTTACTGGCAGCGCGCTGTATGAACCGAAAGCATCCGCGGACAATTGAAACCACATTGCATGAATCCTCCTCCCGTCACAAGGTTAGCGCAGATCCAGCTTTCAACTCAGCGAGCTACATAAACCAGACGAGGTACCACGAACAATGGCTCACGCGGGTGTCCCAATTTCCACCAACAATGTTAGCCGCATTGGTGGTGACTCAATTTGTTTCCATCATATGCTCTTTAGAGTTGCCTCTGGCAGCCTTAATT
The DNA here is from genome assembly GCA_035222435.1 of Microcambeva ribeirae. Taxonomy (NCBI): domain Eukaryota; kingdom Metazoa; phylum Chordata; class Actinopteri; order Siluriformes; family Trichomycteridae; genus Microcambeva; species Microcambeva ribeirae. Next base: position 9,687 of record JAYECN010871292.1, on the reverse strand, counting down.
CTCAGGCTCCTTTTCCAAATGAACATTATCCAACTCCGGCAGGACGAGTTGGCACCCAGCAGAAAGCATACGAATCTCAGTTTTCATATCATACCTAATGATACGAGGTTTGAGAGGGTTGCTCTTCTTTCCCTTGACCCTTCTGGCTCAGTTTCAGAGCTTAGCTCATAGTGTGATATCTTTCTAGACAGCTGTTCAGAAAGGCAAAAGGAGTCAGTAATAGCCATATACAGCACTAAGAAAGCTTGACTCAGTAAAAATGGATAGTTATCCTATGTGTACATACACACATCTTTTCTATGGAGGTGTACTACGTCTTCTCGGGTGCAGAAGTAATGAAGTACTCAGAGGAAAAAACACAGAAATATATATCTGACCCTAGTGAAAAGAGCTTCTTTCTCAGCGTAACACACCGTAACTTGAAGTTTGCTCTCCCAGCATTATTTGTTTAATAGAAATATTTTCCATACCACCTGGTTCTGGCAGAAAGTCAAAATTTGCATTTATATGAGGTAGTTTATCAAATATAACATACAGAAGTCTGTTAAGTACACATTGCATTTTGTTTGTGAGAAAATCTGTTTGTATTTAATGTAGTTTTTAAATTAACCTTAATGAAAGCTTCTGAAAATTGTTGTTCTAAGCATTTGAAATATGCAACAAGAACTGGTGGAAGACATAAACATGTTTTCCATTATATGTTATCAGATAGTCCAAAATTACTACGAAAAAAAAGAATGTGGGACTATGTTAAATTAGAAAGATAAGCAAGCATTTAGTTAAAAGCCAAAAGTCTTTAGAAGAACAAAGTATCTGAGAGTTTAACTCCTCCTAGGAGGAGGGTAGTACCCTTGGACTACAGTGCAGTGTTTTAACTTCATCTATGGCTTGCACGGAAAACAGGGCATGTATCACAGCAATCCCATGGCGGAGGTTTGTTTAGTCCAATATTTAGAGAGCAGTTGTGTGCCCATTGCCTTTTTTGAAGATCTGACTAAAACAATATCAAATGTGCTTTGCCTGTGGTTTTATTTTTTGAAAGGAAACAGCCTTGTGTAATAAACTGACCTTTTAAGTGGCCTTATGGCAAAGAGGAGTTTTATGCGCAATCTGTTCAATTATCAAAATAGTATTTCCCTGTTGTCCTCTGCTGTTTGCTACTTCAATTTTCTCTTTTTGCATAAAATGGGCTGTTTTGGGGTGCTAGTCACACTGGTGGCTTACGAGCATAGCATTGGGAGTAAACACAGACCACTGGCACTACGACACCCTTCCCATCTTTTCCTCATATATCTAATTAAATTTATTATAAAGGGTAAAATGGCTCCGTGGAAAAAGCTACCAAAGAAGCACAGACATCAATGGGACACTTTAACTTACCATGTGATAAGTGAGGCTACAGGAAACCGATACCTAAGTAGCTTGCTGCTGAGTTGTTATAACAATAATCATTCAAATAAAAGCAATAAAAGTATCACTGGTAATGATCAAGTAAGGGAAGGAAAAACTGACTAATGACTTCGTTTTACTATTCTGGTAACCCTTTGCATAAAGAAAACTCAGTAAAAAATCAGGTTTTAATCAGGGTGATATTTTTCTGGAAACTCTTTCTTCCCAACACATTCTGGCACTGAACCAGTGTTTGAATAACATTCCCACAGCAAGTCTCGAGTCAAAATCCTTTTTTCACAAGAAGCTTCGCTGGAAAACAGGAAAATCAAGGAGCTTTTCCCAGAATGTCTTTGCTTTCCTGAGAGATCTGAAAAAGGGCTAACACCCAGTTACCTGAAACCAGTTATACCAAAAGAGGCTTTTACAGCTAAAATTTTCAGCTTGAATTAGCTAAGAATTATTTCAGTATAACACAGTAGTCCAGGTACCTGGAAGTCTCCCTGCTAAGCAATTCTGGAGACAACCAGGACGTGTGACCTTCCTTGTTCCTATCCACAGACCAAATTTCAGACTGACCTGAACAAATCTGCACCAAGTTATGCAGCTCATCTCCATCGAGCATCTGAGATTCCTTTTCACTCTACTTAATTTGTGTTCTTGCAACAATGCTTTGGAAAATGGGGTTATTCTCGGTGTTATTCTGGAGCATAATATAGGTAGGGCCGTCCAGCTGCCATCTAGGTTATGGAGCACTGGAAATCCTGCTTTGAATCACGTTCCCAGCCTCTCATTTAAAAGGCATGATTTCCTATAACTGAACTACAGCTCTCGCTGCTAAAAGGGTGGTCAAAGAATTCCAGCTCTGCTCCACATTAAAAGTGGAATTTTTAATAGTCGGGGGGGCTAGGGGGGAGGAAAGAATTGAAAAGTTGCAATATGAAAATTTTGGAGTGGACACTGTAATCTTGAATGCTTAGTAGGCCCATTGCCTGTGATTTCCAAGACTTCTTGGTGTCCTTTCAGCCCTATCAGATGCATGGTAAGCTGGAACAGAAAGTCTGGGAGATCCAGCATCCAGTAGCCCTTTCCACTCTGGCTCTCTTGAGCTTTCTTGGAGGTTGTTAGCAGACACCTACAGCTGTGGGAGTCTGTATGCGCTCTTTGATCCCCTTACCCTGCAACTTTAATGTAAAGAGCACAGAAACCCTGGAAGCTCATAAGTTTCATGCTTTTTGGCTTAGTAACTGGGTGCCTGGAAGGTTTAAGAGCTGGAAGCAAAGTTTTCTGTGTTTGCGGACTCCAGACCACCGCTCAGAAGAGCAATTCTGGCACCCAGGAGCACCAAGCTCAGCAGCGGTAGGAATGCCGAGAAGCCGTGCTCCAGCGAGGAGAAGGCCTCAGAACAATAGCAAAGAGCTCGAGGACATCTTCCATGAATAGGAGAGTTCTTGGCGTACATCATAGTCACACTTGGGAAGCTCTTCTGAGCCTTTCCTAAATAGCTAAAAGAGATTCTTTTTAGGCTTTTGAGAACCGGAGCAAACAGAGTGTGGACCCTCTTTGGGCACACTTTTGGGAAAAAGATGGTGGTGATATTCTTCTGAGTGGGACAAAATATAATCAAGTTAATAATTTAGTGCAAAGGAAAATTTTATGCTATTCTCAAAGGAAGACTTTTGGCCAGTTATGACTGATGACAAATATTTTTCTTTTCATTACACATCAACAGTCCTAGTGGGCAGTATTAGAGAGACCTATACGTACAGATAAATAGTATTTAGAGTTATGTTTCTCTCAAAAGCTTTGCCTACATGCAGATATATGTTTTACTAAGTTGCTACAGCCTGCCTAACTGTGAAGTGTGGAAAACAGGATGAGTAAAGGTTTGAAGCATCTTGGGAAAGATCCGAAGTTGCTTCATGAAAGCTAAATGACATAAAATTAGTGTAATGAGGAAAGAAAAAGTATCTGCGGACGATGTTAGAGCAGCAGGTTTATGGCTACCCATAGTCAGAGAATGGACAGAAGAGATCTTTGGAGCAGGAAACTATCTGGCAGACTTTCTGCCTTGGTTGGCACAGTGTACTGAGGAGCTCCTGACCTCGGTGGGCTGGAGATGCAACTCTCAGCAAAGAGTCAAGAAACTGAGGGCGGTCCCAGGAAACCATCAGGAAACGTGTTGTCAAAGCTATTATGTGACATCAGGGTCAAAACTGAAGATAAGAGGCTGATGTATCATAGCATTAGCAAAAAGTCTTTGTCAATACTGCTTGCATAGATGGGGAAGATTTGGCATAGTATACGGGCATAAAAATGTTGGAGTTTTATGTACGAGGAGCCAACATTAGCTGAAATTGAGCTTGAAGCACCCCTGCCAAGAGATGTAATTCTTGTCTTCATTTCCTTTGAATATCAAGGTTTGCTTAGTTTACAAACATATGCGTTTTCAAAGCTATTGCAACTGTGACATCGATTTAGAAGCTGCAGACATGCAAGAGGTTAAGATTAGAGTTGGCCAGAAATTTTCTTCCAAAACAGAATTTTGCATTATAGCCAGGATTAGTTAAGGCAACTGAGTCTTACAACATCATACTGCCAGGTGAAAAAATGACTTGCCTGCCAGTAAGAGGGCTGATGGGATGAACTATTTCTGAATTGAATAATTATCTAAACATGAATGCAACATTATTATTACTAAGAAAAGGTGTGATACCCTGTTAAACCAGGGTGGCTGAAGGGCCTTTTCCACCTGAGTAGGGAAAAGACTTGGGGTGTCCCAAAGAAGAGTAGAGGCTGCTGAGCCACAAGACTCAGTCCCTCAGAAACCATCTCTGTTCACTGATACTAACATGCCAAAAACTGTAAATTTGAGTGGACTTCTTATTAAATTGGTAAGGAAGTACTTGCTTCCCACCATTAGCAAGGATGAGGCTATCTCACACCTTCATGCAATATCCTGTATCTACTATAACCTCTGCTTTTTTGAAATTTCCTCAAAACTGAGTTTGCTTTAAATTAGCATCAAGAAAAAAGAAAATAAAACTTTGTTTCATCAGTAAATTGCCTTCTGGCTATGAAACTAATGTCCAAATGCCATAATAAAAAATGATTATATCACATCCATAGACCCTTTTGCATAACAAAAGCTCAGCTACAAAAAGTGAAAAAAAACATACAAGCAATGCAATCTTTTGCCCAATCACAGCATGGTTAGTCAAAGAATTTTGAACTTCAGCTGAATTCACTTAGAAACTGGGAATTATACAGGCAGAAATGTAGATTACAAATCACAGAGCACTGAACAGCGCATGTATCTGTTCTAGTTATGAAAGCTGCTTAGTGACTAAAGTCAGCTATGCTTTAAAAAAAAAAAAAAAAAAAAAAAATAAAGAAAGAAAGAAAAAAAAAGCCAAACTGATGCTGAGGTCTGAAAGTATGTGTCTGGATTGTCAGGTCATAGGTTAAATCCAGATGAGGGTCACTCAAGCCTGGTGTTAGCCTAAATGAGTACAGCATTAATACCGAAAAATCCCCGCAATGAGCTCGCCACCTGTCCACGGCTGGAGGGTCAGGCTGAACTTGATGTTTACTTGCATTTACAGTGCTTACATGTTGCTAACTAGGGAGAATGCAGGAGGTAATCTGGCTTTTGATTTCAATTGCTATGACTATCCTTAAATTACTTTTGTCTGCTGCCTTTGGGGAAGGCGGAGTTTCCCACTGTGAGTGCAACAGGATGCTTGCACTTCGGACGGGTGGCACAAAACTGCTCCACTTCTAGTGTTGAGCTTTTTGGCTGTATTCAGCATGAGCTTTTTTAATAATTTTCTCATTCACAAAATGTCTATACTGCGCTTTTGCAAGAGATCTGGAAAAGAAAAAGATAAAGGAGAATTTCTGCAAAATAAAAATGGGTAATTGTAGCTCTATTGACAGTGCCAGTATTTAAGTCTTGATCTTAAATATAAATTTATTCTACTGATTCATAACTGAGCTCTGAAGGGTTAAACAACCCCCACTTGAAGGAAAGAGGAACACATCACTTAATACACATATTCTATTAATTGCTTAAAACTCACTGGGTTGATGTAAAGCTTGTTATCATCCACCAAAAGATAAAATTTGCTGCAGAAGGTGCACACTTTGCAAGTGTATAACAGCTAATCTCAGACCACTAATAGATTTAACCTTGTATACTCGTAGATATTTAAAAGTGCTATGGTTTGAAGGTCAACTTCCCATTCTTACAGTAAAAGGAAAGCAAAGAAAGGAATAAAAATGAGAAAGAATTAATTCTTCAAAAAGTTTTTACAAATCAAAACCCTGCAGTTTCACACTGAGAACAAAAGAAGCATATTAAACACCAAAGTTTATCAAGACAAATTAGGTCCCAGTTTCAAATTTTCTTTAATCTTTTGCATCTGAACGTTTTTTTGCCTCATGCTGTTTTCCCTAGTTAAATGTTAAAATGAATTCTAGCCAATACCATTGACTTCCTCCCTTAAAAATATTGAGACACATAATAAAAAATTAATTACTTCCCCTAATTTCCGTGTGATTCTTTAAAAAGATGTAAAATTCATTTAAAGTAAGTGGTGACTTTGTCTTTGAAGATCACGACAATTAACATGGATCAAAGCTTAGGTTCTGTAACGATGATAGCTTATTAGCATAATGAAATTAACTTAGAGACAAGAATCTTTAATAGGTACAACAAAAACGCTTTAATAATACTTGAAGAAAATTATGTATTTGCTAGAAGTACAACAGTTTCAGACTTTCTATCCAATTAATAAGTTGTTAATTAACTCCTTTTCCAAACAATGTGCACTTTAAGTTAACATCTGCCCATTGGATAACACTTTTCTATGATATTTTTTTTAATATACTGTAGAACTGCAACACTGGTTTACTGGGAATTCCTTGCAGGACTAGGCTGATACTAGGGAAACAGGATCCAAATATAGTAATATGTTTTCTATAGCCAACCAATAAAAAAAAAAGAGTAGAAGGTTCATTTCAAAGATGAGGAGAAGGAATGGGTAATTCCTTAATTATAGTTGCATTGTTTGTGGCAGAGTGCAATTTTGGATTTTTTTGCATTTTCAGTGAATGATTTTCTGCCATTTATGCACCTCTGTAAAATGGCTCTCTGCTGCCTAGTGCCGTATATGGACTTGACTTGGGAGCAGTTTTCATTTTTTTTTTAATATCTATTTATAGTTCTGTGTTAAAAGATTTTACAGTCTTATTTATAAGATTTTGAAGCAATAACTATTGTTTTTAAAGATATGGAGTGGGGTGGTGGTTGGCAAAAAAAAATGTAATAGAGGCTTTATGTATAAAAATAGTATTTTAATAGCCTTTGCTATATTGTAGAGGCCAATAAGGGCTTTCAGTACTTTAATTTTTAATTAAAATGACACATTTCTCTTTTAGAGGCTCCTGCCTCCATAGAGGTTTGGGGATCAAAAATTTCACAGAGCATTTTGTATTATGTGAGTGGATTTGGAGAATACATGTGGCTGTACACTGAACTGGTAGGCCTCAAAGCCACGACAAGAATTGCTTAGGCCAGTGATGGAGCAATTAAACAGGACTTATTTGAAACAAATGAGTTATTTTATTCTATTGGGTCGAGGATTCATGTTTTAATAAATCCCCAATTACAGCAACTTTTCATTTAATCTGGTGAATTCTACGCAAGTTAAGAATTTATGAGCTGGACTCAGCAATAAAAAATATGCCTGTCTTCATTCTGCTCAAGGCCACACAGGTTGATCTCACTTTGAGTAGTGTGGAAGCCAGGAACATATCTCCTGAGCAGGCCACTGTGACATGACCTTTTCCTTTTTCAAAAATAAATTGATTTTTTTTATTTCCTTCCTTTAAGAAACAACAAAGTGAACCATCAGAGTATTTCTTTTTTCACCTGGCAGAACCCTTCTGCCACAAGCCTGTGAGCACACAAGTCCTTTTGTGCAATGGCCAACCCAAGCTCCCCGAGTGATACCCAGAAAACTTCATGATTTCTATTTCTGAACACGCACATTTGTTTCCAGGAGCCTTTTAGCTCACTGACATGTGGCTGTTGACTGCAGTCACCTCCAAGTCAAGTTAAAAATGTATGTTCTTGTGAGCCAGGACAGCAGCCCAGTGCCACTGCAGGTACCAAGAGCTCTCCAGGAGACCAATACTACCTTCATCTGGAGGGCCAGACCTTGCATGCTCTCGAGGACCACCTGGCCGCCCTGTTGCATGCTACAGCTGAGTTGCAAAGACCAAATGTTGATCCCCTGTTACACAGGATTAGGTATGAAATCCTCTTATTCTTATATAGGCCAGCTTGGCCTTATTAGGACTGAACCTCAAGTCAGGCTGGCATGGAAATACATTTACTAGAGAACATGGGAGGAGTTTCAGACATGTGAAACCATTGCTTTAGTAGAAGTCTGCATCCTTGGTGGGATCCTTTCAGTTTGAGATTAATCCTCACTAACACACAAGCTAAAAGAGATGCCTTCCCTGAACTCCCATCCTCTTTGGGATGGAAACAAGATGTAATTAATAACTTGCATGGAGCTTGCATAATTGCAGTGGGAAACTGCAGAAATCACTGCTTTCTACACACAAATAGAGAAAACGTGTGCTGCCAAAGGTCATGATCTCTTTACTGAACATAAATACACAGAGTCTTGGTATCTCACCTGGCAGCTCCACCCATGCTGGCTGAAATTACTCTTCATTTAATTTAATGGGAAATTTAAACATTTGAGTCAAAAGTAACCATTTTTCAATATTCTCCTAAAACATCCATGGCAGAAAACTCTTCTTTGGAAACAAAGTAAAAGCAGCTTTTTGGGACCTGATGGCCACCGCTCACAACATTATGCAGCCCACTCATGACCTGTGACCATCGATGACTAGGCAACGGCACAAGGATGGCAGATGGGGTGCCCAGTTTGCTCAAGAGCTTCAAGGACCGCCTTGTTCCCCAGCCCTGGGACACTTCTGCCATCAATAATTCTTTCAGCACCAACAGCCCTGAGAGGTCTGTAGCCAGGAAGTCCTGGTAGGACACCTGGTTTCTGCAGATGGCTCGCCAGCAAAGAAAGCTCTCTCCTTCCTTAGATAGTAAAACCCAATGTCTTAACTGTAACAAGGTACGGTGACTACAGGCCAGAAACCTTACAGACTCTTTTAATTAAAACATAATCACTCTTTACAGGAGAAAAAAAAATCATCTTTGAAATTGAGAGGAGCTCTTATTGTTCCAAATTTCAAGGCCATCCTCAGAGTTAGGCTATATATAATGTTCTGCATTTTTACTGGAGCTTGATACAATGCCAGAAGATACTAAATTCTCATTTTTAAATGAATGACCACTACACAGAATTGCCAACTGAGAGTTTCTTTTATAGTAATAAAGAGCCTGCCAGGATAACCTCAGTAAAAATGACGTTGATAAATACATCGGTTTGAAGATAATCAATACAACACTTCCATTGTTTACACGTGGTTTTATTTTTGGTCAGTAGAATATATTGTCCTTGCCCAACTTCTACTTCCAGTGAGGTCCTCCAGCTTTTTGCTGCTTTGGAAACAGAATACTTTATGACTAAAACTCTTGCAATGCTGTCCGTCAGCATAGTAGAGCATACACACATGAGGGCTCAAGCTGGTCATTGACAAATGGCAACAAAATGAGCTTTTCAAACACTGTAATGGCTTTCTTTGACAATCATGTTCCAAATTACCTCTGCAACATTAAAAAATGTATTATTGGTCCATTGATTTTTCCTTTTGAAATAAAACCCATCCCTGTTAATTTGTTGTTGTTACTTCCAGCTCTCTGCATTTTTCTCTCAGTTGTGTCCTGGATTGGACTCTCCTCTGATGGCCCTGTCCTTTTAACGCTGTTGTTCCTGCCTGTTTTCAAAGTAATTTCTTTTTCACAGATCATTTGAATGTTTTTTCAAAGTTCTTGGGTAAAAACAAGCAGAAGTCTCCTAGTCTTGGATTTCACAAATGAACAAAAAAATGTTCTCTCATACATGGCTTAGAAGTAGAAAAATTACATCACATGAAAGAGAAAGGAAGAGAGGAAGAGAGAGAGAGAGGAAGAAAGAAAGAGAGAAAAAGACAGAGAAAGAGAGAAAGAGAGAAAGAGAGAGAGAGAGGAAGAAAGAAAGAGAGAAAAAGACAGAGAAAGAGAGAAAGAGAGAGAGAGAGAGAGGAAGGAAGGAAGGAAGGAAGGAAGGAAGGAAGGAAGGAAGGAAGGAAGGAAGGAAGGAA